>VFXL01000279.1:0-64571 GCA_009761765.1 Phenacoccus solenopsis | reverse complement strand
CAAAAATTTTCCCTCGTTCTTACTGGAAATATCGCGAATTGAATTTTTTAGCATATAATGCGCGATAATTCCAGAAGCGGGGGTAGGGGGTCAAAAATTTAGGTGGAATGTTTTTAGGTCCCAAGTAACATTTGGAACCACTTTTGACCAAATTTGCGTCAAGGGCCAACTTTATCTACTTAATGGGTTGATGGGGGGGGGGCCTTTAGGATATTGGGAAAATTGCTCAATGTTTAGCATTAAAAATGTGCTTGTTACGTGGCAAAGATTTATAGGTCAGTTACTTGATAATATCGAAGGTATTATTTTACGACAACCGAATTTTCCATTGCTGTTAGCAATAGATGACGCTTATGGCATTAATGGTTGTCTATCACATATATTATTTAACGGAGAAGAGAAACCGATTGCATTCTATAGTAAGATCTTGACAGAACCTAAATTAAATTACAGTCAGATCAGTAAAGAAGCATTAGCGATTTAGTGTACCAGTCGGTTTTTCATTTATTTAAATGGACGGAAATTAGTATTAACAATAAACCATCAACTACACTTTTAAATCCTAGGAAATAGACACCAGCTCTTGCTTCTGCATTAGTAACGTGTTACACTCAATTTTTGAAAAATTTTTAATACGATATTAAATTATGAAAACTAAGCAACTCCTTAGCAACCAAGAGCGCGAACCTTCTACACTATAATTAATATTTAGCAAAATGGTATTATCAAGCTATGTCATATACGTTTAGGCCATTTGCGGATCATTACCCACGTGAAGCTGCAAAGCATCTTAGAGATCTTATCTGTCTATATATTAATTGAAAATCTCTCTTATTATTATTGTTTTATTATATGTATCATTATGTCTCTTCTCTCTATGTATTAAAATAAAAATGAAATCGGTTTTGAGATGCGTGCGCATCCTTCTCTCTACATATTGAAATAAGAGTAAAGTCATAGAATTCTTTTGAATAACAGGTATAAAAGGTATAAAAGATAGCAGGTATACAGAGGAATGTGATAAATTTTAATAAAAGTCTTGTACATGTGCAAGGGTAAAGTCATAAAATTGTTTTGAATAGCAGGTATAATAGATAGCAGTATACAAAGGAACAAAAAAGGTGATAAATTGTAATAAAAGGTAAGAATTTCTATTCCTTTATTCCCTACCAATTGTGAGCCCCGAAGGGGCGAAGACCGAGGAAGGAATGCCGCGGGGGTTGGGTCACGAAGCACTGCCCCATAGTCTCTCTATATATTAAAATAAAAAATCAGTCTGTCTGTTTTGAGATGCGCGTGCATCCTGAAAGAAAGGTCGAAAAAAGTACAAACAAAATTCGTAAGCCTATTAGCACGAATATAGAAAAAAGGACCTTCTGTGGTTTTCCTGATAAAGATAAATAAAGAAAAAGAACGTGCTACCTGCTGTTTTTGTCATAAAGGGAAAAAATGAAAAAGGAGGTACCACCTATGGTTTTAGAGACGAAAAGAAGAAAAGAAAGGTTATTGTGATATTTCACAGGTATCATACAAGTCTTAGTGCGGATAAGAATTAAGAATAAATTGAACAGTGCAGTTGTGCAGTTTAGGATCTTGTAGCGTTTATCATTCGAAATTGAAGGTAAGTAACTGTTTTTTCTTCATTTGATTAAATTTTGAATTCTTGTAGAATATAAAATCTAGACGTAATACAGTGTTAATAATGAGTAATTTTTTATTCATTAAAGGTACCTAAGTTATGCAAATTGAATTATGTTATTAGAATTGCTTCTATCGGTCGAAGGAATAGTAAAGAAAGAGATGACATTGTGAAAATTTATTGAGGGCTATAAAATTGTAATAATGGTTGAAAGGATAATAAAAAAGAGGTTGGCATTACAGAATTTTATTGAAGGCTATATAAACTTCTACATCAATTAGTATTCAGCGAGTTTTCAATTTTGTGTTTCTTTCTCTTTTTCAGAATTGAAATTAGTAGTTTTCAATTTTATTTTAATTTGGAATCAGATGGGCGTATTCATTTACTGACAGGTAATAGGTAAAGTTTAGTTTCAATTTTGTTTTTTCATCTTTTCATCTCTCGTGATAGTACGGTTGTTATATATTCAGTTATTGAGTTAGGTATTGAATTTGAAGTAGTGTTCTTCAATTTTGTTTCGATGTAAATCAGTTAAGCTTATTCATTATAGATAAGTAAAATGATAGATAAGTTGAGTTTTCAATTTTGTCTTGTTTTCTCTCATCTCATTTTTATTATGCTTTCAGGTCACTGTATAGGTGTTATTGCGTTTATATTCAAACTAATAATGAGTACGAAAATACTGAAAATTATAAATACGCTTTCATCAAGGAAGGGCTGTACAGTAAGCTTTTATGGAGTAATAGCTGAAGTAGATTATATCTTCAATATAATGTATTTTGCAAAAAATGTTATCCCCTCAACGACTATCGAAATATGATGGGAGTATGTCTCTCAGTATTAAATCTATTAGCCAAAATACGCTTATAATTATGAGCATTAATTATACTAACATTTCTTTCATTCAATTTTTCCAATTTTTCTATAATCTCATCTTTTTGCACGAACTGCAAATATAAAATTATAATTAATGTATTAAATATAATTATAGTTGCAAATGTATCAATATTAAATTAAAATTCGAACAATTTCACTCCTTTTTTTGATGTCTTTTAAATTTTCCATTATATATCTGAATAGTTCAGACGAAATTACATCCGTCATCTGTTCAAATAATATAGTTGTGATATAGAATAATTTTAGGTATATGGAAGTATTTTAGGTATGTAAGCGTATACCAGATTTATATACACCTACCGCTGTTTCGTAATGTTTAAATAAATCATCATCTGGTTTAAGTGGTACAGTTCTAGGAACGTTATTGTAGCCTGCCTACAGAAACATGAAAACTTATGTTAAATTCAAGTACCATGAATCAATAGGGCATTTCAAATATACTGTGTCTTGCAGACTTACTATAATTCTGTTCATCCTTCGTTCAGCATTTTTCACTCTACTGAAGCCCTCCTTGTTTATAAAGGATGCCTATGGAACAGCATTCATTAAGAGTTCACATTAATGGATTCGAGAAATTCGAAATTTCCATTAGTTTCATTGTATTAGACTAGACTTACAGTTTTTCTACGTAGCTCGTAAGCCTTGACTGCATTTTCATAATCATCAGTAACTATTATAATCTTGTTACTTCTTTTTTTACCCTGTATTTTTGCACCCTGTGAACATATTGAAAAACAAAGCGTTATTAAGCTATTATGCATTGTTTACTTCAAATTCAATACATGTTAGAAGATGATTATTTTATTCATAACAAAGTACCTATATGATTATAACAGTGGCGACGAGGATGTCGCATATATCCGCTTTTTTATATCATTATGTTGGGGCAAAATGTCACAAAATCATTTTTTTTTCTAAAATTCATTAAAAATCGGAAAATAATGCTACGTAAGTAAAATTTTCACCTTATTTAGTACACATATTAAACTAACACATCAAAAAACCAATGGGCTAGTTTCGATAGTTGGCCACATAAAAAATAATTAGTAAAAAATATGACAGATCGCCCCGGTCTTCCTTATGGTGGGAACCAAAATTGGTAACGCTAAAAAAGTGTCATTTTTGAGAGTAAATAAAATTCTTCGTGAGTTTCTTATGAAAACTTTTGAAATTTGAAAATGAAGAAGATAAGACACCGCTCTTTAATTTGTTCAGAAGGAAAAATTCAAATTCAAATTTATAAGAAAGTTATAAGCTGTGAAATATGGCCTCCTCAAAAGCCATTTTATTTTTGCATTTTTTCGACAAATAATCACCTAATCAAAAAAACCTTCTGTGAAGTTTTTCAAATTCTTATTATAGGTGTATACTTCAAATTTAAAGTGAAACAGATAAGTAGTATTTGAGAATCAAACTCAAAGATGTACAAAAATGGTCATTTGGCAGACAAACCAGTATGCAATCGTGTATGTAGAATAGACCCTTCAATGCTTTTCAATGCTAAGGGATGATAACATTGCCCACAAACTTGATAACAGTCAGGTTGGCCGCCATATTGTTTAAATGCCCAATTGTTTAATGAAAGAAACTTTTTTTTATGGTAAAAATGAAGTTTTGAATTTTGACAGCTTCGCTTTTTACTAGTGCATATTTGTTATTGGATTTATAATTTTCTATTCATGCATTATTATGATATAACTTGTCCATGTTCGAGTGATCATAGAATAAGCAACCTATTGTAATCCTTATGAACTTTTATGGTTTATGCAATAGCTCAAATAGTTCTTTATTTTTTTTTATTTTGGAGAGAAGGGGATAAATAAAAATCTAAGGATCTAATTAAAATATGTAAGATTACCACATCATTCAATAATTGTATTATTTTCACGTTAACATTCAAGTCATTTTCTTCTGTAATCTGAAAACAGAATTGTGAATAAAATATAAGCTACCATCATAATGCAAGACATTTGTAATACTTTATGATGATTCATCATTAGACATATAATTTCAATTGTTTGGTAAGAAAGTAGTTATCTGGTGGTTATTAGATTTCGAATGTGGAATTAGTAGCAGATACCAACCATTTCCTGTAGTTCTTGAAGAAGTAAATTATCATCACACTTTTCGTCTTATACAGATCTTCCAACTATAAGGTATCACAGAAGTCGCAAAAGATATGAGCGTATTTGCATAATAAATCAAAATTGTATGATTCAAGCATAAGCGCAATACCGCTTTTACATTATAGGTACTTGAATCTTTTACAAACCATTGCAGTGCTACAGTGACCAAAATTTTAGAGACAATATTTCTACACACGTGTGTGTGAACTTCTTAAAAAGAAAAGCGTGCAGAAATTTTGAATCGTATTTTATAAAATAGGGATTCATGCATTTGTGGAAATATCTGTGCTACAATATTTTAAAATGCTGAGCACTCATTTAATCTATGAAAGGAAGTCAATAAGAAATACTGTTCTATAGGAACAATAATGAATGTAAAAATGGTACGGGCGCGTGCCTAAATTAAAATTTATGTAGTTGAACCAAGTTTATTCAAAATCAACAAACCATTTGCACCTCCCTTTTCATTAGGTTATTGAAAGATACTTTCTGTGAAAATTGGAAACATTCTATCAGTGAAATACTCAGTTTTATAAAAAATATTGATAAATACGTAACTGCGAAATATACTTACTATGTCTTCCAGTAATTTATCACGTTTCTTTGAGCATTTATCATCCAACGAACGCTAAATCATACGTAAATTAATTTCTAAGAAAAGTATCAAGTACTTATTTGCATAAAAGTACGAACTGATCATACAACATTGATCGCTTATGATCTGGAAAGATTGTTATATTATATAATATTAAGAGATTACCATATTTTGCAGAGTCTGTGCAATGAAGAAATACATTTGCTTTGGATTGGGATTTGAAATCTGTGGTGAAAACATACCCAAAATAGGAATAATAGTGTAATTTCATACTTAAGTACATTTAACGTGCTACTGTACGTAATAATCAGATAGGTATCTATAAGCTTATACTTAAATTTATTACAAAGCTAAGTATCGATAGAGTGCATTATAATATGTAATGGTTGATATATTTTTCCGTGTAAGTAAGTATCTATTTTCATATTCGAAATTTTTCAAATTTGTAGTTAATACCGATTCCATACATCATGTTTGAACATTTTGAGAATTGAAAATTAATGACTCTTTACATTTTAATATGTAGCGAAAATGCCACCATAGAGACCTACTAAGACATTTTTCAGGAGGGAGGATACCAATGACCTCAATCCTTTCTTTATTCAAGAGAGGAAGTGGCAACAAGACAAGGAGTGGTAAACAAATTAATTTCCTCAATCCTGACATTATGCCGCAAATTAATAAGTTCTGGTGATCAGAAAGTTGAGAACGAATCGAAATGGAGAGACTGAAACGATTTTTGAGGGATAGAAACGGAAAGAACAAAATTATTCAAATGAACAAAGAGTGTTATCAGAATGAAACGAAACAACAATAAATCTAATCAGTAAAAAATGAATAAAAACTAAATAAGAACGAAAAAGTATCTAGATAAAAGTAGATAAGAACAGTAGATATGATCTGTTTTCTCTTCTTTTTCACGGACAAAAGGTCAAGGTCAAGCTGATGCGACCTAACCAATATTTTTAAGTTGTTTGGATTCCTTCCCTTTATTTTTCACTAGCTCAATTTCAATTGAAATTGGAAGTTACATACACCGAGTGACTACTAGATTCGAGCACTCTAAGCATAAAAATCTTTCTCTTATAGAAATAAGAAATATAATTACTTAAATGATACTTATTAGTAAGAATAAATGGCATATATATAAAATTAATTTTTTGCTTAAAAGCATCTATCAATAAAATGCAAAATTTTAAATTATACTTTCGCCCTTAAAAATATACATAATGTATTGAATATTCATATTTTAGCTAATTCTGTTGCTTGGGTGCTAGAATCAAGGTAGTCACCCTGTATAGTTTAGAAATTAGAATGCTTGAAAGAAGTAATGGAGTTTCTATTCTTTAAGCCAATAAAAAACAACAACAGAAATTAGAATCATTTGTTGTTTTTTTTTTCAATAAGAGAATTTTGCGCCTAGAGGTGCAAAAATCAGTTGGTCGCATGGTATTGGTATAAGTAAGTTTATTGTGCAAATATACAACCCTTTGAGCCTCGAGTACAAAAAGCGTCAAATTATGTACCCTGGTGAAAAAATGCCATGATCAGATGTTGATAACACTGTTTTTACAGCAAAAAGTTATGAAAAAAATTTAAATTCAAAATTAATTTTGCTTTTGTTGATTGCTCTTTGCCAGAGAACAGTGTTATTAACATTTAATCATAACTTCCAATCCATGTACCATATGTATACCTAATTACTTACATAATTATCATAACTTTATAATGATGAACATTAAAATGAGTTTTTTTTTTTTTTTTTTTTTTTTATTAAAAAGTTATTTGTTGAGCCTTTTTCTCAGCAAATTACATGACCTAATCTTGTTAAACGGTTTTGCTACATTGTAGTTCGTATGTACACTATGTCTAACCAATTTTAACACCCCCAAGCGCCAATTCCCTTCATCTACAAAAAAGTATTCATTATTTCACTTCTTTTCATTTCTTTTTAAGGGATCAAGATATTAACACATAGAATAATAGTTGTTTCTCTATGATTTCAATACATAATTTACAAGATTATGAATATTTCTAAACTTTCAATGTTTCATTTCATTTAATTTTGCAACACTGATTTTGAAAGAAATGAATTTAAATCAATCAAATAACCCGTAAAAAATTATTTAAATCAGAGAATTTGAGTTACCAAAGTCTCAAATTATTCATTATGCCATAATGAATACAAACAAAATGAAATAGGTGATATTTTTTTTAATGAAAAGTAATTTCTCGCTCGGGTTTATTAAAATCAGTTAGACACAGTGTATAGCTTCCTATTAGGTTCACTTTAGAAAGTAATGAACGTTCAACGGTGCAGCTGGTGCTTATTATAGGTACTAAGAAATATTCTTAACAGTATTTTGAAGTTTTTGAAAATACTTTGTAAATTATTTTTGTAATCAGTTCGAACAAAAAATTTCATAATAAGGTTCATATCCTTTGGCTTTTCATATTTTTTGACAAAATTACTCAATTGAATTAGTTCGTTCTCTAATGAAGCTTCTAAATCATTTGGATAATATTCTACAAGGTTTAGGGAGTTTTTTTTTAATTTTCCCTCATCAACTTTCGCAATATGATATAGGAAACCAAATCGATTATATACTTATATCTTCATACGCAGAGAAACGATATATTTGAGAACAACTCGCAACAAACCTTTTCATATACAAGTTAGAACTCATGGTCGTAAAAATTTCGATTCACCTATTTCCGCTCTAAATAAACACCACAGTGAGGCTAACTAATTCTGATATTTATGGTTGTAGTGTTACGGGATTGGCGTTTCAGAATTATTATTATTATTACTATAATTTTTTTTATTAATTTTTTTATTATTTTCGGAATAGGTATCTAGATCAGTATTGAATATTCTGAATCTTGGTGAGGACTGATGGATACCCTGAGGACAAGGTCCTCCAAGCCCCTGAAATCCGACCAAGGCTGTATGCAGAAATAGGAAAATTTACCGGCCCACCGAGAAATCCCATTTTTAATGGCCCATTTAGTATTAATCGGTCCAATTTTTTCTCTCATTTTTCAAATTATGGATTTATAAAATTTCTTTTTTTTTTATCAAAGTTTGGAAATTATAGTGGCCCAATTTTTACCTCAATCGGCCCAAATACTTCGCGGCCCACCGAGATTCTCTCGGTGATGAGCCTGCTGGATCCGAGCCTGAATCCGGCCCTGCGTTAACTTCCAAGTCACATACTACTCGTGTTACTCGTATTGGTTCAATGTCTTAAAAGCTGTGGCACCACAACCACTGCCCTATCGTAGCATGTATTAAAATTTTCACATGTAATTCTTTCTTAGAAATGCTCAAGACCTTTTTGTGGGGAAAAAATACATTATTACTTTTACACTTTTGTTAGATTAATTCAAAGTGTCATCATTTTCACCATTTAGAAAACTTTTTTAAAAACTTTGGAAGGTGAGTATTAAAATTTCATCTCGATTCATTGTGTCGAATTTCTTTCCACTACTATTTTTATTTTTTGTTTGATGACTTATACATTTAAAAAAAGTCTTGGGAACTGTCAAAATGTTTTAAAAAAATTATGTGAAACTATAAAAGTGGAGAGAACATCATCCCCGACAGTAACACGGAATAAAATACTATTTAAGTAAAACTTATTAATAATTACAAACCATATTTTTCAACGTTTCAAATATCTTGCTTTCAGAACAAACATAGATTCCTTTCTCCATGTATTCATCGTTCTATAATGTCGAAGGATAAATCATTCAAATAAAAGAAACTAAATATCTGGGTATAGGTACATTAATGTTCGTATCATAAATATATATCATGATCTGCAGAATAAGGAGGTTATTATACAGCAAGGAACAATGCAGAGCACATGCTCTCCTATTATTCAGATTGGTTCTCCGAGCGCTTGGCGGTGACTACGTTTTCTTCTCCCTACCTTATTGAGTTCATTAGCGGCATGAAAGGCACTTCAGAACTTGAGAACTTTGCCAATGTTGTTATGCTAAAGGAAAAATACGAGGAAAGAGAATACCAGGTGTAGGCTTTATCACATGTTTTCTGGTTCTAAGGACTCGAACCCTAAGTACCGGAGGAGGGAACTGACTGACTGGCTAGCAGTTAACACTCTCCGAAGACAAGGGATATTATGGCATTTTTACCTCCGCCTACTGTCAGGCACTACAGGTTTTGAGGCGTAATTAAATTCGATTCATCTGCTGCGCTAAAGATGGTCTATGTAGTAGTTCCATGGCGTGGGAAATTGTTAGTATTTTAAACAATGACCAAAAAAGGAAGGTTCCTGTTTCCTTCGGAAATTTATTCATTTAAAGACGTAGAAATTTTCTTTAATATTATATAAAAACATGATTGCAAAACAAAGATGATAACTCTCGTACAAAACCAGGTAACAATGGGTAGAGTGTTATTATATTAAATAAATATGATATAATCAATCGATTTTCGATAGGTTATAGAGATGATTATGAATAAGGCTGCAAATTGTTTAATTTTGTGAGGGCAAAATACGAAGAGTAGTGGTGGCAACTTAAAATTTTTCCATGTGTTAGCATTACTCAATTATTTATAATAGTTGTAAGTTTTTTGGGAGGTGGAGATGTAATGAAGATGAAACAGTACTTCTAAATTTTAAAATTAAAAACATGAAAGCATGAAAGCGGATTAGCGGAACAAACAAAATGATGAAATTATATTGATTCCAAGTTTAAAACAGAATGACAATTTTTTTTGTTGTAATTCGATGATTTTCCTCAGATATAGCATACACTATACACCATACAATCTTCAATGATTCGAAAAATGATACATGATCCGAATTACAATTTTCCAATTTGATCTGTGATCCAGATCATATTTAGAAGCGCGTACCTATTATGATCGGTAATTTGATCTGTAAAAATTCAAGTGATCCGATCGGTGATCCGTATCATTTTTTCCCGTGATTTGCCCAAACCTGCTTATGGTTTTATCATGGAGACGTTGTAGGGGAGATATAAGTTAGGAGTGGGAGAGATGCCCCCGAGTGAAAGGAATACGGACAGTAGTTCCAGAATGCTCAGTGTACCGTGTGGGCACCTTTTTCCTCATGAAAAAAGTATATTTACCTATGTATAAACATTTAAAATCACTTACTAATTTAATCAATGTCATGAGCATCCATTCAATTGTTTCAATTTCCTATTTGAAAAAATTAACTCTATCAGCGAAATGATGGTATAAGAAATGTAAAAAGATGAAGGGAAAAATGAAGTGTTTGACTAACCGTATTCCTTATCCATTGCTGACTCAATATCAAATTTACTTTCTCCGCTTGAATCTTAACAAATAACATGATTATGTGAGTATAATCATAGATCAACTATACCTAAATGATCCACTTATACAAAAATGTATCGCTCGTAAATTGTGGAATAAAAGACGCCATTCAATGATACAGTGTAATTATTGTCCATCCAAAATAGCATACTGGAAGCTATATCCACCACCAAAAGAGCAGGTTAGTGTCTCCGTAGTAGCTTTATCATAATGCAGCACAACTAGATAGGCGTGCAAAACATGTATACGGAATTTTGGCAAAAGCTGCTCAGCTCTTGGTGAGGGCTGGTAAGCGTGGCAGTGTACAGTGCTGAAGGTCGTCAGACTTGGAACATTCAGACCTACGTTCCTTACCTTAATGTGGGTTTAGGACTTAGGTTAGGTTGTTTTTTTTTTAATTTAATTTTTTTATTCTCACAATTTTTACATTATTATTATTATTATTATTATTATTATTATTTTATTCCACCCTTCGAACCTTCAGACTTGGAAATTTCAGACCTACTTGCCCTCCCCCCATTCTACTTGACCTCATTTGTGCCTTCATCAAACGAACACTCATTTACAAAGGTACGGAAAAAATTCTATCTTTCTCTTTTGGTCGTCATTAATAACCACTTGTAAATAGCATGAGCTAAATTGTGTCAGTTGCGCAAGCCAAAAGCGAAAAAAATTTTCAAATTATTTGATTTCCCAAAATATTATTAAACCAAAATAATAATATAATAATAATTGAGAATAAGATAATGAATAAATTTTAATTTTGTGAGTCAACTGGAACTAATAGTTATTATTAAATCAATATATATATATATATATATACGTAAATCTATCAAGGTGAGATCCGATTAAAAACTGGGCAACCTGAGATCCGACTCAAAATTTACAAATTATGGAATATATAGGAAGGGTAATTGCTTATTTATAGCATCTGATACATAACCACCATAGAGGGGTAACAAATTCTTAAAATAAATTATTTGAGAAGTTTTGAACAAGGTGAGATCCGTAAGTAAAGTATGGAAAGCTGAGATCTTATACACATATACAACCATTTTTGACGATAACGTTTCGATAAGTCGAGATCCAGCAACGTTGCCATAAATATTGTATGGTAATTTCGTGTATTTTTTTATCTTATTCAAATCTAATAAAGTATACTTTATTTGAGACAAATGTTCATGTGGACAGTAGGCTAGCAAGTATTTACGTATTAAATATCTATTTTTTTTTCTATTTTTTGAGCGATTATTGCATTTTGATGAACATGTGAAAAATTTTTATGCGTTCATTGTGAGAAGTGAATTTCGATGCAGCCTACTTTTGTAAAATTGAATAAACTATACATGTATAAAACATGGATTTGATGAAAGACGTAGGGAGGAAAGTGGAGAAGTGCACAGAAAGTGATTTACATGAATTTTGCTAAAAATACGGTTAGAGCCATTTTATGGAGTTTCTCAAATATCATTTTTTTTAATAACCTCAAAATAATGGTTCACAAATTTTGAGAGGAGCTGGAGAGAGGGCAAATTCCTTAAAATTTTCGTTTCTTTTTCAGACGAAAAAGTAAGTTGCGGACTTTAACATATCCAAATTTCAGCCTCTTAAGTATATTTTGAGGGGATCTAGGGCAAAAAACAGCTTTTTGAGGAAGTTTTGAGTTATGAAATTTCTTTAATATCTCATATTATCTCCTCATCAAATCAACCAAAAAGTTCAAATATTGTGTGTGGGGTTAGTTTGGCACTATGACCTTTTGAATTAGGGTCAAAATCAATCCAGAATGGCGGATTATCAAAATTTGAATAGAGCTTAAGGAGTCTCAAAAAACGAGGATTTGAAAAATATGAATTTGAATGATTAATAACGATGAGAAGTATGCTGTATGCTAATTTCACATGTGATTTTGAAGCGGAATGAGGAGGGTGGTTGTCCTCAACATTTTGTGGGAGTAAACGAAAAAACGAAAATAAACGGCTTTTGGAGGGGAAATCACAATGTGATATTTCATGAATCTCGCATATTTCCTCATCAAATTAACCTAGAAGGGTCAATCCTTGTGTGTAGATTTGATTGGTGTCAAAATATGAGCCCCTTGAATTTAAGTTGAAATCGATTGTAAATGGATCCCAAATAGCGTATGTCCAAAATTGAGTCAAGCTTGAGAAGCTTTAAGCAACTGAAAAGTATGAACTTTTCCAATTTTGGAGGACAAAAAATTCTACATATTTCAGATTAAACTTCTCGGTGTTTTTAGTACGGATAAGGGGTGATGAATATGGGCTATAAGTTTGAGAAGTTCACTTGACAATATTACCTCCAAATATAATCAAGCCCCGATTAAAAAGTGAGCTCCAGTGATGCGGCATGGCTGCTCACTTTTTTTTCATTTTCAAATAATCTAAGACAGTAGGAAGAGGTTCTCTGATTCAGATATTGAAGTTATATAGAAATGGAATTCACACCTCAATTTTTTTTTTTGGTCAAGTAGGTGTATCAAAATGAAATATATAATAAAATTTTGATTTTTCTGAAAAGAATTCTATATGAAGTTATCGAAAAAAATATAACAAATCAGCTACCTAAACAACCCAACAACAATAGAAAACCTGTTTAAATTCCTTAAAGCTACCAACCTCCTATCCAAAATCTAAACACCGCCTCTGGCCTTCGTTGCAGAATACGGCAAGTTAATGGAAAAAAGTAAAGTAAAGTTTTTAAAATAAAATAATTAAAAAATAAAACACAAAAGTTAAACTTTGTTCGTAAAGTAAATTCTTTAAAATTTGTATAGCATGGCAGTTTTCCCAGAATTATAATTCTATACATTTTTGCAAATTTTGAGGAAATACCTCTCTCCCCTCAGGGAATAAATGGGCATTTTAGAACAATTGCAGCTTTTATTTCAGGATTTATAGCGTAAATTATGTCAAGAAAAACAGCTAATAGTGAGTAATTTTTGAGACTTTAGAAAAGCATAAATACAAATGGGAAAACTTCAAGCTCCGCTCGACACGTGTTAATATTATTCTTAAGTTATGAAATTTTTAAAGGTTTATTTTGAGTCCAAAATGAATAACTTGAGGGGGAGTGAGCATGAAAATTCGACATCTTGAAATATGGTGCTACCTTAAGGGACAGTATAAATGTGTATTCGCTTTATGTATTTAAAACTTGATATTTAATTTTTTTCTTGTTTTTCTCCCTGGTTGTTAATTTTTTCCGGCAAAGTGAGCACGTGCTCTCGCAAATAATAACAGTTTTTAATTTTAAAGCTTTCGACACAAAAAAACTTTATTTTTAAATATCGATACATAACGCGTTTTCGGCAAACAGACCTTTTCAGTGCAATAATACAGTATCGATATTTAAAAATAAAGTGTTTTTGTGTCAAAAGTTTTTAAAATTAAATACGTAAAACAACACTGAAGAAAAACTTTTTTTCTTGAAAATAACAATTTTATGTGAATTTTAGCCATTCAAGAAGATTCGTTTTTTTTTTGCATCTAATTTTTTTATTCATAAGCTTGATTTTTCTACAATTTCTTCTTGTTTTTTTTTTTCGAAAAATGATGATTTTTAGCATTAACCTCAAGGTTTGACATTTTTCTCGAATCTCATTTTATTTTTAGTTTTCTTAGAGATTACCTCAAAATTTGAAATATCCTGAATTTTGCTTCTCTTTTTCCTTTAGATTCAGCTTAAAGTTCGCGTTTTTTTTTTCGAATCTCAATTTATTTTTAGTTTTTCAAAGATTACCTTCAAGTTTAAAGACTTTCTGATTTTTTTTTCCATGAAGTCAGCTGGAAGTTCAAAATTTTTCTCGAATCTTGTTTTATTTTTATATTTAAAGTGCTTATTTTGTCAAAGTGTCTTAACAACATAAATAATTTTTACAAAATGATTTAAAATTTATTTTAAAGTATTTTACAGTTGGTAAACGGACTCTTGTTTCACACGATTATTTTCTCGTTGCTAACTGGAAGAGTTATCTTTAAGTAATTTAAGGTAGTGCAAAATAGACCTGTTTTTGATTTCATAACAAACACTTAATTTGATTTTATTTCAAAACGTCTTGCTGCCTAAAGTATAACGTATTCGTGATTCAATACCGAATATAAGGAACGGAAAGATGAGATCCGCGTTGTTGCCGAATGCGCGGATCTCATCTGTTTCGAAACGTAACACTTAGATATACTCTGGTAGAGCGCTCTCTGCAAAACAAACGTCGAACTGACTTCGTATATGTTGGCCGAAAAAGTGGAAAGATGAGATCCGGGCAAAAATTGGGCAATGCATTCCTGATGGTATCCTGATGTCAAAAAACTCGATATACACGCTAAGAAAGGTGAGATCCGATTTCGGATCTCACCTTTCCAAAACGGAGCTCACCTTTCCACGAAATGTGTATTTTGGATCTCACCTTTCGGAAATATAAATCTATATATATATATATGCTACTATCCTTGTCAGGCCCTGGACCGTAGATATCAAACAGACGTTAAAAGAGACCCGGCTTTATTTAAAGAGCTAAAGATGCTCGCGTGAACTTTTTGGAAACCACTTGAACATAGCATATTAGGAACCTTTAGAGGGGTAAAAAAAATTCAAAATTCACGAATACAAATGATATGCAATGGTTCTTATAATATACACTTCAGATTTACTACTATCCTTATCAGGCCCAGGTGGGTCTACCCAAGATAGCACCATATCCAGGGGCTTCCCAACGTTTGTATAAAACTGAAAGCTATATACGTTCAAATATACACACAAAACGTTGCGAGACCCGAAAGGGGTCTCGCAACGTCGGATCGGGTCTCGGAAGGATAGTAGCATTTCCATAAACGGGCTTACCTTTACCTTAGTACACCTATATATATAGTGATCTATGGTCAAAGTGGCATCACTTTGCACATCCCTCAGAAGTGCATCTAATGTCACGTTAACGACACCGCAATGACGAGCGGAATGTATAATTTCATAGGTTTTCTTGGAAACAAATTTTTAAAATGATGCCACTTTACCTGTAAACATCAAAAAAATGAGGCTACTACGACCGTAGACCGAAAAAAATTTTTTTGTATGAAAAATAGAATATTAGTGGTAAAGTGGCATCACCCAAATAACCACACCAGTGACATCATGACACAAAGCTGAATCGATCAGCAATGTGATGGTAAAGTGGCATCAAAAAAAAGATGCCACTTTGTAAAAAAGATGCCACTTTACCTGTAGACGACGAAAAATGATGCCACTTTATCCATAGATAAATCTATATATATATATATATATTACTTTCGTTATGGTTTTTATAAATCAAAAAAGAATGAGAGTAAACAAAACTAGTTTGGAAAACCCTAATGATATTTCGTTTTGGCTTTTAGCGATGCATTTCCAACAATTTAGCATAATACCAAGGACAAACTAGTAGGACGGACAATAGTTGGCTTGTAGTAATTAGTGAGCCAACGCTGAGCTAGGGGAACTATAGCTAAGCAATTCTGGTTAACGCTATCTTTAATGAAACTGTGAAACTGCTTTCGCTCCAAGTTTTAAATTTTTTATGAACGATAATTTTTTATAAAGTAAGTTTAATCGATTGTATACTAAAAAAATTGTTTGCTATAAAAAACTGATGAACAAAGAAGTGATAAATGCAATTATTTTTTAATGAAAAATTACCGCGTAGTACGACGCTTCAGTTAGATAATTTTTATTCTCTTCGTTTAGATCATATATTTTTGAATTAATCTGCAATTAAAAAAAAAAATGAATTATAATCATTAAAATATATTCATAATATCTTTATCCCTTCCTATTGTATTAAGAATTAACAAAGGTATATTTCTGTGAAATGTTTCACCAACCATTTTATTAAGTTCTCGTGGAAGAAAATAATCATTAAGAGTGCTGGAAACTCCCGAATTGTCCTTGTTTTGCTTCAACTAAAAAAAAATATTATCGTAAGTAATTGCCGACCATCATATTATGGTAAGTAATTGCCCGACCATCCAGTTGGAGTAATCATGTGTTTGAACAGGGCCAACCGCGACTCAAATTATAGCCTAAAGAACGCAAGTGTTGGCAATCTCTTAAAAACGAAATAGTGGGCTCAAGCAGGGGCGAAACTAGAGTAATATATTGGGGGGAGGGTGGTGGAATACCCTTAATTTTGCCGACTTAGTAGCGTTCAAATGATGATTTTTGCCGACTTAGGTTTTTATATTACATTACTGCAATCGGCAATTTATTGAGTAGGTATTCGTGTGCAATGAAAAAAACAATAAAGTGAGAATAATAATACCTATTTTTCCTATAACAAATTAACGATTACATCGATTTGTTTATAAGATACATTAAAATAACAATTAAATAGATATGTAGCTCAGTTTGAAAGATGAAAACTAAACAGCTCTTCTTGTTTTAAAAAGCTACCGGTAGGCTTATAAAGTTGATTTTCTCACATTTGATGATATTTTTTTGGAACCATCATCACTTTTAGCCATTTTTCAACATGGTGTACCCGAGTGAAAAATCTGAAAAAATTCCACGTGGTTTGGAAACTTTGGCAATGGAAGTTTCTAAAGGGTACCTATCTACCTACCACCCAAGTTTCATCGAAATTGGACCCCGGGCCAGATTCACCATTCTTATCCTCCTATGCCTTTAACTACCTGATTATGAACAAGAAATCGAACGATATTAGTACACGTGTTAACGTGGAGTGATTGAGGGCTAAAATTTTTCGGCCGAAATTTGTAGCTAATAGTGTCCGTAATAATACCAAACTTTTCCCCAAAAGTCACATCCTTGCTTCTCCCCGAAAATCCACATTTGTGCCCCCAAAACTTGTTTTTTGCCAATAACACGCGTTCTAATCTAGATACAGAAAAAAAGTCTCATTAAAAAATAAAGCTGAACAAATTTCCAACAAAAAATATTATTACACATTTTTTGCTCAACTTGATACAATCGTGAGAAAACGCCCTTGAAACCCGCTACTTTCATTGCACTTAGGGCCATAGCGCAACATTTGATATACTCCACCGCATTACGCTAATGTTTCATATCCTCATCGTGCAAATGACTACTGGCGTGGGAGAAATTTTGGTTTTTCTAGAAAATTGATCTATTTGTAGTATAATTATGAGTAGTATCGAATATAATGCAAAACAGTACAGGAATAATAGGGATTTTTCATATATATTAGAAATAGTTTGAAAGCACCTGATTATTGAAAAAATAAGTAAATAATTATTTTTCAGAAGTTCAGAAGGCAACATATCGCCCTTGCACACAAAAAATTTGAAAATTGTTGAAAACAATTTTTTTTTAACATTTTTTGATGTATCATAAAATTTTCAAAATTTGACCTAATTATTCAGGATATAAATATTAACTTGAAAGACTTAAATTTCTTTTGAGGTCATTTTACAACTATCAACCGCTATACCTGATCGATTTTTGAGAAAAACCAAAATTCGTTCACTAAACATTAACGTAACGCGGTAAGGTATATCAAACGTCGCGCTATGGCCCTATGTGCAATGAAAGTAGTACGTTTCAAGGGAGTTTTCTCGCTATTCTATCCAATTGGACGAAAAATGTGTAATAATATTTTTTATTGGAAATTTGATCAGCTTCATTTTTTAATTTGATTTTTTTTCTGTATCTAGATTAGGATGCGTGTTATGGGCAAAAAACTAGTTTGGGAGGACAAATGTGGATTTTGGGGGAGAAGCAACTGGGAGATTTTTGGAGAAAAGTTAGGGGTAATTATGGACACTATTGGTTACAAGACTCCGAAGAAAAATTTTGACCCTCAATTTGTCCCGGTTACAAACCTAATTTCACTGGGCTACTGGAAACATTAGAAGAAATGACTACTTGGTAAATTAGTGATAATTCGGCATTGCGTTGTACGCAAAATTATTAAGTCGGCAAAGACGAACGAGTCCAAAACTCCAAATATCTTAATCATTTTTGTTTATTTCTATCTTATTTTTCGGAGCTTAGATGTTGAAATTGCCGACAAAAATAATCAAATCTGCCGAATTTTTGGTTGGTGAAAATATTGGGGGGGGTGTTCTGACCCTCAATACCCCCCTTAGTTTCGCCCCTGGGCTCAAGTCCTCGCAAATTAGCCAATCATATATTACGTGCATTGGAGAACTAATGGCCAAGCGTACTTTTGGTTTTAGCAGATTGTCAAGTTGCATTGTTAGGCCAGTAATTCGAGGTGACCCTGGTTTGAAGCATGAATATTATAACAGGAATCGATTCCTGAATTTTAGTTGGTTCCATTTAATTGGAGTCCGGAAAATGTTATCATCTGAACAAGTGTTAAGTAGTGATGTAGGTATGGCTCCAATTTTTACATTGTTTTCCTTTTTTATTTGTTTATTCATCACTTAAACAACTTTTGTTCCTTTTGAAAAATCACTGCTGGTATTGCCTTAATGTAATAGGTAGCGCAAAAGAATTGTTTTGCTTGTACCAAAATTAAAGTAAAAATAGTCGTTTGGGATTATAATATTATAATGTATAGACTTACAATTTTCAATAATTTTGCTTTCACTGCCATGTTGTTGTATTCATTCTACAAAAAATGAGAATTATAATTAGTTTTGTTTGTGTTTTCAATATCGTATGTGAAGCTTTTTGTGCTGGTATAGCGCTCAATTCGAGATCTCGAAGTTTTTTACTCACAGTTTCTTCAATGAGGTGTGATACATCCTCGCCTTCCTATAAAATATTAAAGAAAAAGTAAATTAATTTTCTTTCAATAATGAAAAACTTTTTAATAAAATATACAATTTATGAAATCTGAATTCATTACTATTGAATGTAATTTCTCAAGTATCATATAATTGGTGTCCGGTTCGTTAAATTCTGAAATCTTTTGAGGAAAGCAAAATTTATATTAATGTTAAGAAATACCTAATATCATGTTTATATAGTGATTGACTATATCTGTATATCTGCCCCCCCACAAAATTTTGTAAAAAAAATCAATGTTAGATCTATAATTTTTTTTTTACAATTAAATTTAAAGAATACGGACTATTGGTGAGGGGTAAAATATGTACCTATATGGTATCAAAAAGTTAGTTCTGAAGACCTCATCATCTCCGACCCCTCCTTCCCAAATCAGGTTGACTGTAATAGCTATGCTTTTTATTGAAAACTCAGCTAAACAATACCCTACTACTGTGGGAAGTAGGTATCAGCATAAAAAAAATAATCCCATCCATTCTCCCGCGAAGAAGAGTTATCACTTTACTATATTGTTGAAATTATTATAAAATATCTCACTACGAACCATCTCTTTGATGTCCTCAGAGAAATCATTCTCATCATTATTCTGTGCATTGAAAAATAAAAATTAAAACTTCAGCTTAAGTAATCATAGATTAAGTTCGAATCAAATTCTGACTAACCAGTTTTGTTAATTTTGTTTGAACCGATTCATTATATACCTTATTCTGAGAATTGAAAAATGTAATTTATTAGTGACGTACTCGTATGAATACAAAAAACAAAAACTAGGTATATTCAACCTCTTAAGTATCTCGTGAAATAAAAACTTATACGACTTACGGAATTCATAGTCTGAGAAATTATAGTCATCACATTTTGTTCTGCTTTTTCTGTCTATATTAAAATAAGCCAAATATTACGTACGTGAATACCTCACTACTGTCATCGTGCGCACAATGCACATTCCGCAACCAAATAAATTGCAGAGTAACGTAGGTATTTAATAGTAATATTTCGAAACTTACCAGCATGCGCTCTATTTCCACTATCTTACGTTGAGTACTCAGATCTAAATACTTTTGTTTGGCTATCTGCTCAAATTAAAGAGCAATAAGAAATTAGCTACTAAACTGAAAAAAATGTTTGCATCACTTTGAGGGATTTTACCATTTCTTTCCATTCCTCATAAATGCTATGTGATCCTTTGCTTTCGATTTTTCTTTTCTAATCCATGAAAAACAAAGTCAATCACATTTATATTGCATAAATGCAACTTATTTTTAAATCAATAATTGAGACTTTTTCAAAGATTTCCATGTACCATATACAGCCGCTAGGCCAGAGGCAAGGAATATGGATAGCGGACTAAGGAATTGTAGTACTTAAGTATGGAGTTCTTATTCGACACTGGTACACCAACTTACCATTTCTTCACATTTTCTATTCGTAGTGTCATGGTAGGAGTGAATAATATTTTTGTTGAAGTTTTGTATAAGTTGCAACTTTTCTTCAGTATTATCTTTTTCTTGCCATATTATCACCATAGTATTCTGAAGAAAAAAAAAACTTCGTAACATCTACATACCCAAAATAAGGTAATGATCATTTAATTTCACAATAAGATCCAATATATGTGATTATCCAGCAATTATTGCTTGATATTCTTCAGGTAATTTTGAGATTTATGCATTAAGTTCTTTTTGATCGAGGAATGAGTTTTTCTTTTGTCATAGTTGAAGTATGAAAGAGCACTTATTCCGATGTAAGTTTGGTATTTATTCCTATACTTCAGGATTCTTTATTAAGGCGGTGCTTCGGAAAATAAGTACGTACCTAAATGCGAAAAAGTTGATTTTAAAATGAAGAAATGAAAAAATTGGAAATATAAATGCTAAATGCCCTCAAACGAATTCTCTAAAACAACATTATTATTATGATTTCGAATCATTTATTTTTGAGAAAAATGCTACCAATGAAAATTATATCCTATTTTCATTGTTAGCATTTTTCTCAAAAATAACGCAACAAAATGATTTGAAGTTATAATATGTTGTTTTAGAGGCTTCGTTTGGGGGCATTTAGCATTTATTTTTCCAATTTTTTCATTTCCTCATTTTAAAATCAACTTTTTCGCATTTAGGTACATCATACTTATTTTCCGAAGCACCACCTTGAAAAGTCTGATAACTATTACACTGCGAGGAATACTTGTCGCCTCCAAATAAGTGAATTTGAACAATTCTATATTTATTTAATTCGGAGTTGCTAAGCAAACTTCAAATCTACTCAGTTACGTGAAATCTATGCGTAAATTGCGTATGTAGGTAAAGTCAACTATTAAATCAGGGATGGTAATTTATGTGTAAACTTCATTGTTGATCCATTCATGTAAACTAGGTAAAGTATGTATTGTAATCTAGTGTCAAGTGAATTACTGGTAAATTACTAATGATATAGTTTACATAGTTTACCGGTAAACTAAAAATGTAGACTATTTTAATGAAATAAAATGAATGCATATATTAATTATTAATGTTGAATTTAGGTAATCCCAGTGGCGCAACCAGAACCTTCTTTTGGAGGGGGCTAAGAAAAAAGGAGGCTCGAACTCCAGTTCATACCCACCTATTTTCATGATGAGTAAAAATTTTTTGAAAAAATTGCAAAATGAATTGTATTATGGATTAACCATAGGACATAGACAGTCCCTTGTATATACGAATTTATCACTCATAAATGTTGAAAAAGGAGCCAGAAAGTTTTTATTAATATCTAGGATAAAAATTGAGTTAGAGTGTTTGGAAACAGCTTGACGTTTTATACATGATTCAGTTTTAAAACATTATCGTCATCGATGTGAGTCTCGAGTTACTCTAATAAAACCAATTCATTTTGGAGCGCCCTCTGTGAATGAGCTCCAGTACTAAAAGTAAATTCGACTTTTTGCTTAGTTTTCTGTAAATATCTCAAGAAAAAATATAGATGGAAAGTTTACAATTAGCTCATTCGAAAGAGCATAAAATTCTGAATGTGTTTCACTTTGAAAAAATAATTGTTATTGATTTACTTTTGGAAATAATTCATACAGTGGCGTAGCCAGGATTTTTTTTTGCGTGGGCACAAAGTGGGCACAAGGTATAGGTATACAATAAAAAGAAAATGATTCCCCGAGACCTTTATTGTGTGTGTGTGTGTGTGGCGGGGGGGTCGTTGTAGCAACTATAATCAGTGCTAAAAATAGATTGCACCTGCGACCTGCCTAATGTACTGCAGGATATCGATATGACAAGGCAAACTCGCACATACGAAAGATTTTTTATTTCAGCTGTCAAATGGTAGTAAATTGTGATTTCTCTTCAGTCTTTATACTGATTTTTAATCTTCAAAACCTTAAAATTTTTGCGTGGGCACACGCGTGGGCCCAAAAATTTTTACGTGGGCCCACGCCCACGCTGGCCCACCTGTAGCTACGCCACTGAATTCATAGCAAAATAAAAAAAGTCTTTTTCAAAATTAATTCCAAAAGTAAATCGATAACAGTAACTTTAGAAAAATTAAATCGTTTTCCATTTCAATATCTTTAAAATGAGCCATTTGCGAGCCCTCTTTCTTGGATTGTTTCCAAGATATTAGCAAAAAACGATTCCAGCTCCAGTTTCGGAGTGATAAAAATTTAACGTATGGTAGGCTATATAGGTATGCATGGTTAATCTATGATTGTATCTAAGTCTGAAATAACTGAGTAGTTAGTTAAGTAGGTATATAACATTCACATGCTTAGTGTAAAACTCACAACTCATAGTTTTTATTCATTTTTTATTTTTTTATAAATTGAAACATTATAAAATGAAAAATATCAAAACAATATAAAGTAAAAAATATATGAAATATAATGAAATATTATAGAACAAAATATAATTTTCGAAGATTCTTTGCTAATATGTTCAAGACCATGTCGGCAGTTACGCAGATTTGGCGATGAGCATTTTAGGAGCGCTAATTCATTGAAACGATTTCGCCGATATGTTTTAAGTCATCTCAAGGTTGAAAAAGTCCTTTCCGGTATATTTGTCGTTACAGGAATTCAAATCTACAACAGCACCCAAGATAGAACGACTAAATTTTTTCCCCGCAATTTACGCGTATAGATTTAATAATCGATTTTTGAAATTTCGAAGAATTTTTTTGGGGGTGGCTGTAGCTCACTAGCCCCCCCTTGATTGCGCCATTGGGTAATCCTAACAACATAATACTGTGCTTCCAAGTGATTCAGGTACAATCAGCGAAAAAATATCTTTTTCAATATATAATCGATTTTTTCAAATGCAAAGAAATTGAAATGCAGTTGAAATGAATTTCTCAGCCTTGAAATTCATTAAGGTAATTTTAAAAATAATTTCTAATTTAGAAATTGAAGTTTAACCCTCATTAGGTATGTTATCAGCAAACTGAGATTTTTGCGCTGATTGTACTCGAATCACTTGGACGCACGATATATAATAATATAAAATGTACCTTTCAAAAAAAAAAAAAAAAAAAAGAATAAATATAAAATAAAATACTTACATGGATTTATTCACGATAAATTTCATATATGTTTATATAATAGATATGATAAATAATTTAAAAAAGAAGATAATGATTCGCAATAGAGATAAGACTCGATAATGAGTCCTATATATGGCTTTTTGCAACAATCATTCCATTCCTGATGGGATCATTGGAATGGGATTAGGAATTTGAGAACGCGAATGTGATGTGATGATAAATATGATGAAAAAACTGATAGAAGTGAAATGATCCAGATCACGGATCAGATGATAGGCAAACATAAATCACGGATCACGGATTGGATCATAGTTTTGTGATCCGGATCGTGATCCGCGGATCATTTTATGCGCCCAAGCCTGCTTTAATGTCCTTTGATTGATTTTTTTGGGACAACTTTTCTTATTTGATGCACCATGCTTTTGAAAATGCTTAATAAAATTATTCAAGTTTTTACACCTTGTGAACTCATTCCTCAGATTTTCTTCGTTTCCGTACTCATATTCTCTAAGAGCTCTTTCTCTCTCCAAAATAAGTGCGGAAATGAATTTTCAACATTTTTTATTTTTTAATAAAGAATAAAACTCATTTCTAACATTTAAATTGTCAAATTATTTTCATTTTAGATTATATTTGACAAAATACCAGTAGGACTTGATAAGGAAAATCACATTTTAAGATTTATTCGACATCATTTTGAATAGAAAATTTTAATCTTCCAATACCTAGCTTAACAGCTTGAAATTTTTGATTTTACCAAATAGTAATTTCCTGTGAAAAACGTGATAAAGAATGAAAAAACTTTTGCTCATACACGTCTTCTCAGGCTTTAAACGGTTAAAATTAAAATACGAAGATACAAGAAAACATACTATTACAAATTATATGTACTTACAATATAAAAAGGAATTAATTACCATGTAATTTTTGAACTTATCAAATGCGAGTCCGGCGACCTTCATGCTGTTTGTTGATTCAATCTACACGTTGATATCAAAATTATAATCAGAAAAAATAATAAATTGAAAAATGCTAATTGAGATTATTATAAATTAAACCTCACCTTATTTTGGAAACTCGAACAGCGATCAACATCCGACATGTTTGATTGAACCTTTCAAAAAAATTAAAAAATATACCTATTAATTACAAATTACAAAAATTATTACCTCAGTCTCCCCAAGAGTTCAAGCGTATTAATACGAATTTCCTTATTACACGAATACGTATAAATCAGGGCTGCATACCACGATATTTTTTGCGGCCGGTGTGGTACTGGCACTGGTATTTTGTATAGAAAGAAGCTGTTGATACCAGAGATGGAAAGCAAGCTAAAAGCCAAAAGCCAAAAGCTAAAAGTGGAGAGTTTTTTACCTAAAAAGCAAAAGCTGAAAGCAAAAGCTAGAACGCACAAATAATTGAAAGCAAAAGCAAAAGTTTTATTTTTTCAGCTTTTCCAGTACTTATAAATTTTAAATTATCATTTTTTATATTCATTGATTATCTCGTCATCAAAACTGAAATGATAAAAAATTATTATGTTGTACAAAAAGAAAATATTCAAAATGTAGAGGAAAAGCCGAAAGTCCAAAGCGGAAAGCTAAAAGCTAATGATATTTGGGTTGAAAAGCAAAAGCCAAAAGCGAAAGCTGAATATGAAAAAATTTGAAAAGCAAAAGCCGAAGTTTTATTTTTCAAGGTCAGAAGCTAAAGCTAAAAGCAAAAGTTTTATCATACGACTTTCCATCTCTGGTTGATACTGTACTAGTTCCGATATTTTAGTGGCGTTTTTACAGTGACTGTAATACAGTTGCGTTTTTAGCGGAAGATGAGTGCGTTATTGTAGGATGAATTTTTACGTTCACACATGTCCTGAAAAATTGCATACTTACGTGCGAGTGTTCGTGAAAAACTGAAAATGGATACACGTACATTGGTGGCCTTGTTAGAAAGTGAAAATTGAACAGGATTATTGGGTTCATTCCTTTCACAAAGATCGTGAAACAAGTCGACGTTTTCAAAAATTTTATAATGAAATTCGTAAATTTCATCCGATCGCTGTACTTTTTACAACCCTTGTCCCAAATACAAGAGTAATCTTGCATTAACAAAATAAATTTCTCCGTATCGAACATTTTTTGCACAGGACACGCCCATGAAAAATATTATAAACGGCGAAAAAATGATGACAGAAACAATGATTCATTCAATGGCTCCAGAATTCTGACTATGCTTCACGTTCTGACACACTACTACAAACACACCTACGTTTTTTGTGGTTCCCGATGTACGTGATTACCGCAGCATGCTGCCGTAGGTTATAGAAAAAATGAAAACAAAGATCAAGACGAAGCGAGGTTTTTAAAAAACTACTGACGCATAACCTGTTTCAAAGAATAGCCCAGAACAGATACGAATGGGCAAAACTGAGAGAAGTCTTTACCCTTCTATAAGGATCAGAACACAATCATATACCTATATGATATTAATTATATTACTTAAAATATATATATTGACTGTGCTTAAATACAGGCTGTAAATGAATAAATAAAATAAAAATTTTTATCACTCTGATTTTTGCTACCTATAGTTGTCAAGAGTAATACAACAAACAACATACTTAAACTCCCGACATGCAGCGGTGACACGTGGCCCCTGAGATGAGGTTTGAATCCTCTTCCGAAAAACAATTTTTTAACTTTTTTTTCACTTACAATGACCTATACTTGTAAATTAGTATGTATAATCAATTAATATACATGAAATTACGTACAAATTATGACTAACGCTTTTTTTTCTGTCATTCACCATTCATCAACAAAACGGCTTTGAAGATAGCCCATTGAGTAAAATGACCCAGTATTGTTGTACTTTCGCATTTTTCTTCGTTATAGTGTCAGATACCAAAAACTTGATGTTACATAAAATTAGTTTACGCCAAATTCCCACCAAGAAAAGCTACAAAATTAGTATAAAGAAATAGGATTTGAATATTGTACCTATCAAGCTGATTCTCAGTGTGTTGATCAAGAATAGAATCAACTCCCCAAAACAAATTTTTGAATTTTTCTCTCTCACAATGATACAAGTAAATCACTTCTGTAAGAAAATAGAGTTTTTGTATGTTATTCGATACCTATTATACTCTTGACCAACATACCAAAAATCAGCTTGATAACATTTTATTTGAGTATAATAGATATTAAAATTCTATTTCTTTACATTCATTTTGTCGCTTTTTTTACCGCTAGCATTACTTTCTAAAATAATCTTACACTTCAGTTTTCGGCAACAGAAACAAAAAACAACCGAACAATGTAGATCAATTTTTTTTATGAACCATTTTTTTTCGTAACTCTCTTTACGAAGGAGTAAAACTAAAAAAAAAAACTATTCTCGAAGAAATAATAATAAATCATCATACTACTTAATGCGTAATTTTCAAGATCGCTTTATTGACCAATGATGAGAGGTACAAAAAATGTAACGCAATATTTTTGCGAGAAATTCGGCGTAGAATAATTTTATATATGTAGCATTAATTTTTTCGTATCTGACACTGTAGTGAAGAAAAATGCAGAAAACTCACTAATATACAACAACTGCATCATTTTACTTAATTGGTCATCTTGGAAGTCTTTTTGTTAATGAATTGTAAATGACAAAAAAAAAAGTGTCAGTTATAATTTGTTGGTGATTCCATGTAGTTTAATTTATTATATAATTTACTCGTATATCGGTCATTATAAGTGAAAAAAAACTCAAAAAACTTGTTTTTAGCATGTTGTTTATGGTATTACTCCTGACAACTATACCAAAAATACAATTATTTCCCAACACGACCCAAATTATGTCGAAAATGCCTAGAGATTTGGTACACGTTAAATAGATACTTACAATTTTATCTAAATCTTTTAGTTGGAATTCTTCTAGAATTTCATTCTGTGAAAATACAGAAGATTAATGAAATAGTCATTGAAAAATGTAGTTCTATTACTTGTGGAAATGCTCCTGACTTACATATTTTTCAGTTTCCTCTTGCAGCTTCTCTATGAATTGTTTCCCTTCAAAAATCTGTTGAGAGATGTGTCTTTTATAATGAAAAGAATTCAGTTAAACTATCTACATAGTAACCACCCTTGCAGCCAAAACAATTTCGATGATTTTTTTAAATGTGTTCCTTATAATGTGTTGATATGTTATTAAGCAACTCCATCTCTCTATGTTGAGACTGAGATGAGATATTTGAATCGTATTTTTGAATCTTCCAGCCTTTTCTACCAAACCAATTTTGATGATTTTTCTCAGTGTGTCTCTTTCAACGTGTAGATATGTTATCGCAAGTAACCCCATCTCTCTATTAAGTTAAGTCTGAAGTGAGAGATGAGCATGAGTCTATTTTTTTAAAGGAAAATAGAGGAAAACAAAACCATCCACAGTAGCCCAGCCCTTTCCAACAAATCGATTTTGGTAATTTTTTTTCCATTGTGTTTCTTTCACCCTGTAGACATGGCATCAACTAACCCCACTGAGTTTTATTTTTGAGCAAAAGTTAAATACTCATGTATCTTACCAGTTACCTCCGACTCGATTTAAAGAGATGGAATTTAAACGCCTTATGTTGAACTACTTCCTGATGATTCGTGCCTATTTTGAGCCTTTTAGTTCCAAATCGGGGGGATGGGGAGAAATGATAGTTGAATAAAAACCAACATTTTTGCTGTTTTGCCGCTATCTAACCGATTTATATTTTCTTAGTTTCTACATTTTCGAATTACGAGCACAACATGAAATAATTTGAGCGAATTTTATCAATACACGCCAGCTCTACGCGTCGGCCACAAAAAACAAAATTTCCTCAAAAAACAGGTTTTTGCTCCAAGTTCCCTCAAAATGAATTTGGGAAGCTGAAATTTAGATATGTTGATGTCCGTGACTCACTCTTTCATGTGAGATCAAAAACAAAAAAGTTGAGGTATTTGCCCCTTCTCCAACTCCCATCAAAATATGAGTGATCCGCCATTTTGAATTTTTTCGAAAAAATAAAAAAATTCGTTTTCTTAGATTTCTAAGTAGAGTCTCTCACTAAGTTATGAGCGAATTTCATGAATTTCCGCCCGCGTCAAGTGTGGGGGAAAAATATATATATATACCAAAAAATTGGACATTTGCCAAATGATTACAAATGATCTGAAAAGCAAAGATTTAAAGACCCCGCCCTCCCCTGACCACCCCTTCCCAGATCAGTTAGGCTGTAATAGCCTTCATGTCCTTCAGAATTCTACGAAAAAAAAAAAACTGAGAAAATCTGTTTATAAATGACTCCACGACTAGCGTAAACGTTTTATGTAAGAGCGGATCACCAGCACCAAAGAGGAAGCAATGAAATTCAATCAATATATGAAGAAGCATGTTGTAAGAGGGTACTAGACTACTATACTTAATTTACGCCGAAAGTTTGCTGTGCAGCTCGTAGCCGTGCGGTAAGCGATAGGGTTCGGTATACTGATGGTACCCGGGTTCGCATCCACCTTTATGCGGAATTTTTTTGATTTTTCTGTCAATTTTTTTTTTATTTTTTTTTTTTAGATATTTATTTCTACAACTTCTATATCATTATTTATTCCACTATTCGAACCTTCTGACTTGGAACTTTCAGACCTACATTCCTTACCTCAAAGTTGGGTTAGGTTAGGTTGTCTCGCGCCCATTCTACTTGACCTCATTCGTGCCTTCAAACCTTCAGTACTCTGAACAAAATTATTACCAGCGAATCCTAAGGTATTTGAACATACTTGAATTTCATTGGTGGCTCTGTGGTGCTGGCGATCCGCTCGTGTTTTATGTATTCGTAATTTTTCGATACGTAGGCTGCGTTCATACAACGCGTTCGTCAGTTACATTAGACAAGTTACGTGTGGTAGTGTGTGCTGGGTTTGTGCTGGGTGAAGCCACTGTGTCGCGTAGACGCGTTGCGAGTTTACACTCGCGTATTGTTTAACGTACGTTATTCGAATTTAAATTTTCATCTTTTCTATAGTTATTAATGTGAGCGTTAGATCTTGATAAATTTGACGTCCTATTAAGATTTTAATATAATTTCTATTGTGCCTGATGGCAATTCTTCATTCTGATCTATTTCTACAGTCCAAAATTCTATTAAATTGTCTGGTGACTAAAAATATGCGAGTTAATGCTGAAGCCAATGATTTTTCCAACTTTTTGCTGAGTTTTGGTAATGGCGATTATCCTATTGTACATTCTGATGCTAAAGGTGTTTTTATTGATTTACCTTAATCCCTGATTTCCAAAAAAGATATAGTAAGTACAATTCACACTGATGTTTTTTCTAAAATTAATGAATAATGATATTTCAAATTTATCAAAAGTTGCTATTCTAGCTCCAGAAAATGAACATAACGATTTTATGAATATGAAATATTTGAATTTTTTACCTGGATCAGAAATAATTTATACCAGAATTAAGATTTTATTAACAGAGCATTAGGGTGAATTACTTCAATTCCCTACTGAATTTTTAGACAGTCTAGATGTAAGTGGATTGCTCCCACATACCTTGCATTTGAGAGAAGGGAGTGTGGTCACATATTCAACTAGCGACGCTTCGCGTCACTTGTTAAATATTTAGCGGCGCAACTAGGGTGATATATTGGGGGGTGGAATACCCTTAATTTTGCCGACTCAGTAGCGTTCAAATGATAGTTTTTTCTGACTCAGTTTTTTATATTACATCACTGCAATCGGCAATTTATTGAGTAAGTATTCGCGTGCAATGGAAAAAACAATAAAGCGAGAATAATAATACATATTTCTCCTATTACAAATTAACGATTACATCAATTTAAAAAAAAAAATCATTAAAATAACGATCGAATAGATATGTATCTCAATTTAAAAGATGAAAACTGAACAGTTTTTCTTATTTTCTAAAGCTACCAGTAGGCCTATAAAGTTGACTTTCCCACTTTTATGACATTTTTTCGGAACCATTATTAGTTTAAGCCATTTTTCAACATGGCGTACCCGAGTGAAAAATCTGAAAAAATTCCACGTAGTTCGGGGGTTAAGGGGACATCTAAAAATATCGATTTCATAATTGTGCCTAAGCGTTATCATGGTAAAAAAAATTAAATAAAGTTGAAAAACGGTTTTTAGTGGGGGTAAAATTAATTTAGGTATTGCTGATTTTTTCCAAGAGAACGCCTATGAAACAGTACAACATACTGAATTTTCAATAAAATCAGTCTACTACATATTGCGTAAAAGAAAAATTCGAATTGGTTTTTCAATTAAAAATTAAATTCTCAAAAACGAGGGGGGCGGCGGTCTGAAACTTTGGCAATGGAAGTTTCTAAAGGGTACCTATCTACCTACCACCCAAGTTTCATCGAAATTTGGTTCCAAGCCAGATTCACCATTCTTATCCTTGTATGCCCTTAACGGCCGCTATGAGTTAGCTGTATTTTGGGCGAATTTTTGCCAACATTGGCGAATTTATTAGCGTATGGGCGAATTTTCCCCCAATAGTTGATAACTTGATTATTCTCTACAGTAATGTTTACATAAACGTCACGATGTTGAACTTGATTTCGAATTTCGTGTTGAAGAATCATTTTTTCTTTGCTCAAATGTAAATTATGATTTTATAATATTTTTGGAAATATAAACGCTACAACGGTCAAAAATACGTTGTTAAAAAGAGCATAAAATTCTCTATAAGTAATTACATAACTAAAATTTCAAAAAATCCCTTTGTTTTTGTGTAAAACGTAAAAAATCAAAATACTTCCACAAGAACCAATGTACTTTTTTAAATGTTATCCTATTTTCAACAGTTCCGACATTCGCCACCAGACGTCAGCCACTCCGAATGGACAAGTCAATTAAAAGAAATGAAATGTTTTCTACTTGATAAATTAGTGATAATTCGGCATTGCATTGTCGGCAAAATTATCAAGTTGGCAACGACGAACTAGTCCGAAACCCCGAATATCTTAATCATTTTTGTTTATTTTTATCTTATTTTTCGGAGCTTAGATGTTGAAATTGCAGATAAAAATAATCAAAGGGTGTGATGGGATAAGATAGTCGAAAATGCCCTCGAGAGCTTTCCGAACGGTTTATTAGGCAAAAGGTGGGCCACATCAAACAAAAAAATTTGACCAAAATTTCAGGCTCCAGTTGCGCCTATTTTCGGAGATATAGGCAAAAACAAGTTTTTCGATTACATTTTTTTTTCTCACTTCATTATAAAGGTGGAAAGTTGAAATTTTATTCATGGTGTCGGTAATTTTTTCAATTTTTAAAGTTTCAAACCTCCATTTCTATAGTAAGTTTTCGAAGTGCAATTATGAAAAAATGACTTACATTTTATGTAATTTTTTCATAATTGCACTTCGAAAACTTACTATAGAAATGGAGGTTTGAAATTTTAAAAATTGCATAATTCTTTTAAAACTGATCGAAAAAAATTGAAAAAATTACCGAAAAACCCTTTTATTGTCAAGACACTATAAATAAAATTTCAACTTTCCACCTTTATAATGAAGTGAGAAAAAAAAATTTGATCGAAAAACTTGTTTTTGCCTATATCTCCGAAAATAGGCGCAACTGGAGCCTGAAATTTTGGTCAAATTTTTTTGTTTGATGTGACCCACCTTTTGCCTAATATACCGTTTGGAAAACTCTCAATCCCATCACGCCCTTTGCCGAATTTTTCGTTGGCGAAAATATTAAGGGGGTGTTTTGACCCCCAATATCCCCTTAGTTTCGCTCTTGTAAATATTATTACATATCTCTGATAGTTACAGTTCTATATAGGTATCCCTCGCGCTCATTGGCGTACTCAGCCTTTATATTTTCATTGTCTCGTTTTAATGATTTGAAAATTAGCTATGATAATTTGAACTGAGAAACGAATTTCCTAGTAGATGAGGCAATACCAACTTGTACTACTCCTGAAATGTGATGAAGACATTAACCATTATTATAAAACACCCACAATAAGGTAGTACGAATTTTGGATTTTTTCGAAAAGTGAAGATAGGGAAAGAAAAGTAGTTGTGAAATAATCCTCAGAACTCAAAAAACTTGAAAAAATTTTCGTTCTCAATGTAGCTTTAGGCGCCAAAAAACTTGCAAATTTTTTAACATTTATTTTAGAAAGAATGTGGAGAGGAGGAGATCTAAATTTTTATGGAGAGATGAGTCCAAGCGATGGATATGCTTACAACTTCAAAATTTTACTTTCTATAGGAATGCGTGATCTAACATATTTGCATATGTATGTATATGATGAGATTATTAAAAAAGTCTCTTATTGTATCATAAATACTTAATTTTTAATTTTGAAATGAAAAAATATTTACCACATTCTGCATTTTTGTTGATATAGAGTATAAAATTTTCTCTGATTCGGAATCCAGTTCAAACTTCTTTTCGCGCTTGAGTTCAAAATAAATAAACGAAAATTGAGAGTTTTGAATCTACCTTACTTTCAAAAAATGTATACTTACCCAGTCTTCGAGGTCTTTGAAAATTGTCTCATGCTGTTTTAAAGAGGATGAATATTTTTCCGCCTGTGTAAATTAAAATCAGAGATAAAGAATTAGTTACTTGCGCGTGAAGAGTGAAAAATTAATGTAATTTTGTTGCTTACTAATGTTTCTATCTTCTCTTCAACAGTGCTCAGCTTATTCTGTGAAACATAAAAGAATCATGTAAATACATTTATTTGTCTTCACGACGAAAAATTCGATTGTAAAATCTCAAAGTAAAGATTTTTCGTGAAAACAGAAGAGAAGAGGTTTATTTTAATGCAAATATCTCACCCCGTTTGAAAAAAAAACGCTGCATAAGAACGATAGCACGAAAAAAATTAATTCGCGATTCATTGTGATAAACTGATAACATTCAGATGTGAACCATATAGAATTTCGAATTCAACTGTGAAGGAAAAGAAAAAAATTGTAACGTTGTAACTATTCGTACCCCTACCATTTTTTGCTTACTAAGTTTCGATTTTTTTTATTGAAAATATCGCAGGTGCGGTTACAAAATAACGCCCACACTTTGTAACAAAGAAAAGCGAAAAAAGTTCCTCAGCATATGGATGCGAAATGTCCAGTTGGTTTTACATTTTCATGGTTGGAAGTATACCCTAAAAGTTTGTAAACAGTATATTTAGGCGGAGCTGACCAGCTTTCACTTTTCAAACGAATCTAGAAAGTTTTAATAACAGGCTTGTAAACAATCTCCTGAAAAAATCATGTTTTGTACTCCAAAATAATAAAAGGTCAATGGAGAAAATGGTGGGTATAAAATTGGACAAATAGTGACAGAGAAAAAAAAATGAAAATCAATTTTTTTGCGATGCATGAAAACCTACTTTTTTATTGGCTCGCATAATATTACAACCTTGGACCAACACGTAACCTCCCATGTACTTAGTATTACACACGTTACATTATTTATGTTAAAAAATTAGTGTTTTCGAGTTGCATGAGTTATGAAATCATTATGCGATGGAATATTTTTCGAGCTTTCTTCAATGGTGTACAGCAAAAAAATTTTTACCAATGCTTTCATCACAAAAATCGATTTCAAAGCATAAAATCGTGAAATTTTCCATCCGAGTAAGCGTTTTTCGAAACTTTACACTCTAAATGTTAAGTAACATCATGGACTTCGAAATTTTCATTGTTTTAGGAAATTTCACACTCTCTTCAATGGTATGTGAATATATAAAATTTGATCGATATTTTGATTACTAAAATCGATTTTGACGGAGAAAATACACAATTTTTGAATAGTTCTTTGATTCAAATCGATTATAGTGGTGAAAGCGTCATCAAAATTATGTTTTCTAAATACATTAAAAAAATTGTGAAATCTTCTATAAAATGAAAATTTCAAACATCTCTAATGCCACTTTAAATTTTTAATAATGCAAATGTAAACTTTTGAAAAGCGCTTACTCGGCCGGAAAATTACCCGATTTCCTGCTTTGAAATCGATTTTTGTAATAAAAGCGTTGGAAATATTCTTTTGGGTAATGGTTTTAAAACTCAACCTAACTCGAAAAACTAATTTTACGGGAAGCAACACGTTGATTCGAGGTTATGGCGTTATGCGGCTTATTTGAAATCTAGAAGATACTAGAGTATCTTAAAAGCAGACTTTACTAATTATACTATTTTAAAGAATGTTATTGGAATAATTTATTTTTTTACCAGAATAAAAAATTTTCATCAAATTCAAAAGTTCTACCAACTCCACTTATCCTAAATTTTATCAAGTATCATACAAGTGATTTATCGTCTTATAACCTAAAACTTGGAATCGTGTGAGGACAGGTTATTTTACATTCAAACAGCTCTAAAAAAACAATAATATTTCAGACAGTTTCTTCAAAAAAACGTGACCTCACGTCAAATTATACTTCCGCACGTTCGACATGCTTTCGAGGATAGCCAATTCTTCTTCTTATTCTCCTTCTTCGGTTCGGAGGCTGACTATACTCATTTTTAAAATTCATATTTTAAACTGTAAATTAAAATTACATGACGTCACGTTACCTTATGCCTAATCGACTTCAAAAATCAATCAATTCTAGAGACCTACTCAGTCTACCACTCTTCAAAATTTCGAGTCGATCTGTCAAGTTTTACTCTACTTACAGCGAGAGAACGAACGTTTGCAAAAAACGTGACCTCATGTTAAATCATTCCTCCTCAAGTTGAAAAACTAATAATCGCTGAAAGTATGCGTACTCTATTTATCCTCCCAATTTGGTGTCAATCGCTTTCCAATCAAGCTCCGTCACGTCATGTCAAATCAAATCAAATCACATCCGCTCACGTTCAAGAAACACTCAATTCCAAGACTACTACGCCTACTCATTCATCCATCCGCACCACATTCTGATAAATTATTGATACAAAAGGAAAAATCGTGACCTCACGTTTTATTGAATCACCTCACGTTCTGATAAATTAGATATCTGATCATTTATAACGCTCAACCATTCCTTTCTGCTATCATGCGGGAACCAAAAAACCTCAAATCATGCCTCCTCACGCTACGTCACGCCTGATCACCCACAAAAACTAATTAGCACTGAAGCATCACTATCCTTACCCTTCCATCAACTTTGAACTCAATCCATCAAGTATTATTCGAGTTATCGTGGGAGAATGGAAAAACCTCAACGAATGCCTCCTCACGCAAAACTCACGTCCGATTACCTCATAAAACTAATAATCTCTCAAACTATTCTACCCGCAACTTCTTTTATCTTTCAATCATTCTGTTCAATTTTTCCCGACTTATCATGAGAACACAAACGCTCAACTCACGCCATCTCACGCCAACTCATGTCCCATTATGCTCAAACATATCACTAACCTTACCCTTCTTCCATCTTACAATTCAATCTATCAACTTTTATCTTAGTTATTGCGCGAGAACCAAAAAAACACCTCAACTCACGCCTCCTCACGCAAACTCACGCCCGATCACGTCCAAAAACTAATCAGCTTCAGAGTACCACTACCTCCACTCTTCTTCCAACTTTCAACTCGATCCGTCTACTTTTACTCAAGTTATCGCGCGAGAACCAGAAAACCTTGACACACGCCTCCTCACGCCAAGTCACGTCCGATCACGTCCAAAAACTGATAAGCTCGAGAACTCAACTACCCCAACCCTTCCTCCGAATTTGGTTTCGATTCGATTACTTCTACTCGAGTTATCGCGCGAGAACGCGAAGAAAAAAACAAAACAAAAAAAAAACAAACAAACAAACAAACTAAGAAACTGAGTGAACGCAATAGCGGATTTACTTTAAAAGTAAGTCCGCTAAAAAATGTACAGTTTTCGTGTCCGACAAAATTGAACTTAATTTTTTCACCCAATGATTGAGCGCAATGAGAGGAATTTTTGTGTGTTCATCTCAGCTCGTTCATATCTTTCACGCAACGTAGAATTTTTTTTACAAAATTCCGACCAAATTTACTAGCCCATATAGAGTAATTTATGGAAAAATGAAAAACCAAAGTTAATTCATTTTCAAATTCGTAAAGAAATTTTCTCTCAGAAATTATTGAAAGTAGGTACTTATCATCGTTTAGAAGCAAAAATTTGTAATCAAACCAATGCTCTAAGTGTATACGGATACTTCGATCTTATCTAAACAGTAAAAAAACTTGGTTGGATAAGTGTTGTGATTCCATCTCAACAAGAAATTCATGTGTGTTAACGATGGAGGCTGGAATCGGTTACAGCTGTAAATTCACGAATAAATCGACACATCGAATGTAACTGTACGTGAGGAACACTCGTTTAGTGTGAATTAAGGTTGTTGTTCTCGTTTTTCGATGTCAGCACGTGCAACTGAACATCTGTTTATTAACAAACGTGTCTACTGAATAATTAGGCATAGTTGCAGACTGGCTGAATAATTTAGAATCACAGCGCATTTTTCACCGATCAGCGTAGTACTTTTTTCGAAGGATGAAGATGTTGTACTTTGAAGGTCAAAAGCCTTGAAAAGGAATGCCGAGGGCTGTACCCCTCTAAACTTTTCTTCCATTCGGGCTTAAGTAATACAAGATTTTAAAACTGTAACCTTGAATTTGGCAAAGACGACTATATCAAGTAATTTGTTTTGGTGTCGTTGCTCATTAATATTCCGAAAAATCGACGACCCATACACTTCTTTGTTACAGGACAAAAAAAAAATTTGGGTCAAATTTTTATCGCACGAAGTTTCTAGATGGAGTAGTAATGCATACCCAAAGATATGCGTTTCGTTTTAATGGGTATACAGTAGGAGCTCGATTATCCGACTTCATCGGAGGACGAGGAAATCGGATACCTAACCAAGTCGGATAATCGAAAGTAACGTTTGTTATCAAAAAAATGAAATGAGAATAACTAAAAATTTCACTATCTATACCTTAGTAAAATTTCAAACGAAACAAGAAGGTTTTCTAATAAAACAAAAACACTTGATTTATATCTGAAATTATTTTTTAAATCATTTTTTTCCAAAAAATTGTGTAATTAACTGCTGTTTAGGCATAGCGAACAGTTTTTGAGCAGCAAAATCTCACCATTTTCGAACACTCATTAATTCTCGAACTGCGAGGTTGGGTTATTGCTCCAGAAAAGTGAGTGATGTTTGTAATCTTCGTACGTAATTTTTTTTTTTATTTGTTGGTTGTCGTCGCCGCTTTGCGGACTGTTTTTATCGCATTAGTGATAAGAGTGTAATGTTGATGTGATCTTCTAAGGGTGGTTAGAACGTTTGAACTTGCGTTTCATCATTATTTTGCGAAAAATGTTTAAAGTCGGGTAATAAAAAATTAATCGACTTTTTTGACTCGGGTAATCTAGGGAAATCTGAGCAATTTTTAGGTCGGATAATCGAGCTTCTACTGTGTCCCAAGGGTAGTCCTAAGAGAGGAGAGGGAGTAATTTTTGGACCCAGTTGGCCGCGGGCGGTTGGCATGCGCCGGGCCCCACAGGGGGTTGATGCCGGCGCATTAAATATTTATATATAACAATGTATGATTTAACCGCGCGAGCGCCCCCATGGGGGAGCGCTAAATGTATTAACTTATGTTTATAATATTTAACGTTTGTAGACGCGAGAGAGCTCCCACGAGGGGGCACTATTCCATTGATGTATTTTTATATGCAAATTTTCTAAACTTTTTAATTAATATTTATTCTTTATTTTTCTAAATACATTGGCTCGTTCAGTTCACGATGTTAATTCATTTTGCGATAACATATCGATATAGGTATAGGATTTGCTTGCTTCGGTTCACTGCATATGAAAAACCCTTCATATTTACACAATATTCGTTCACTACCTACACGTGTGACACGGCGAGGAAACTTGATTTATGAGCATTTAACCAAATGTGTAAATAAAATGCGAACATTTTTTCTTAAAAAATCACTCGACAGAGGTAAAAATTTTGTAAAATTTTTCCGCTGCTGTTTAATTGCTATTAGTCACTGTCAATGTGGCTCATAATACCACATGTTTCTCAAACACTACGCTCGCGTAAGGTAAACAATGAAGCACTTAGAATCTATATGCACACATCGTACGCGATTTCCCCTTGTAGGTGCGTACATTTTGCGAAGAAAAATTGTTGAAAAATTTGCGCTGAAATATCGAACATATATCGCTTGGTTTGAAACTCACGATCCTTCCTCATCACCTTATGTTGTAATTAAAATACCGAGATACTACACTCTGAAAATTAAATAAAAAATTAGAGTTGGATCGATCTCTCACTGTACCAGCAATAACAACAACAACAACAATAACGCATAAGCGTCCCGACATGATACTCTACAGACCAGCTGCATCACCCACTTCTACCTGCTAACACCGCTTAACCAAGTATCGGGTGACCAGCTCTCCTATCACAGAGCGAAGCTGGGGCGCTTCATTTCGAACATAGACAGGCTCAGAGGCCCATACGCCCTGTCAGCTCGAGCTCGTGCCAAGAGTTACAAGGCTCTCCCAATTGCTGAGAGGCGGCTATCAGCAGTTCGTTCGGTAATTTAAACCTAGTTCGACATTAAACTGCCGTATCACCACGACCCCCTCGAAACCAACACTAATATCATGGCGTGGAGGGACCATGATCTCGAGTTATGTTTTTGCCGAGGTTCGGTACGGCCATTAGGCTGGTGACCTCAACTTTTCTCGGTACCGCAATGCCGACCAGCTCGCAGGGCCTTCCCTGTGGCAGGAACATCGAACGCTGAAAAGGATACCTGCCTAACAAGTCTCTGCGAGGGATAGATATCCAACGCAGGCCTTATGCCTAACAGACACTTGAAGACCTTAGTCCCTAATCTAACTACTTTACTCTTGTACCTCGCATAACCTAAACTGGCTTAAACTGGAAATAGGCACCCGAGAGATGAGCCTCGCAACTTCTCACCTGCACTACACTCATCAACAAAGGCCTCGTTCATTCCAAGGGTGTGTATCCGTGCCGCCCTGAGGATTTGTTCCAAAATTTTGTGTATGGGAGGAGAAATTGAAAATTTTTCCAACCCTGGCGTATCTAACCTGGGCACTGCCAGATTTGCCATAGTCTAGCTACAGGCCTGGAGGGAAACCTCATGAGGTTCCCTTATAAGGCGAAATTGGTCGCGCATGTAACGATGAAATAAATTATAAAATGAATCTATCAAAACTAGACCGGGGTCAAGTCCATCCTGGGCATTTTTGAGTTAGCGACGAAAATTGAGACACAGAAATACAGCGGATGGACTGATGTGGCTGAAATTTCAATCACGTGCCGATAAACCCAGGAATCCAATTTTTTCAAAGTCGTGCAACTGCGTTGAGGACTAAAAGGGGATTAAGTCCATCATCCATGAGCAAATATGTCCAGTAAATTTGATTTTTTTCGTAATGGCCTTGAAAATTGTCTCTTATGAGCCTTTATCAATGCCCAAAAAAATGTTTCCTACCAGTTTTTAGTTTTCGAATAAACCAGTTTTTTTGCTTCTCCTGAAAAATGCCAAAAGTGGAGTTAACCTCCCCCCAGTAACGTAGTGAATCAATGAATAGTAGAATAAATGAAGAAAGATTAAGTAATGAATAAATGAATAATTTGATTGCAAAATAAAATGAATAAATAAATAAATAAATAAATAAATAAATAAATAGATCAATGAATAAATAAATGAATAAATAAATAAATAAATAAATAAATAGATAAATGAATAAATAAATAAATAATATAAATAAATAAATAAATAAATAAATAATAAATAATAATAATAATAATGATAATATAATATATAGTAAATAGTAATAATAATAAAATTAATAAAAAAATAAATCAATAAAAATAAGTGAAAAGAAGAGCAAATAATGAACAAATAAATGAATTGGAATGTGCAATAGCACGGCCAAGGGTAGTGAATATACCTATTTCCATGAATAAATGAAAGAATGAATGAAAAAATACATCAATAAAATTATGACTGAATAAAAGAATGGTAGAATGAAGAAAAAAATCATGAAATAATGAACAAATTCATAACTAAATGGAAATATTAAATGATTAATAAATACTTAAATAAGAAATAAAATTTAATGAGTAATAGTTTAATTAATAAATAAAAATGAACGAATGAAATGAAATAAATACGTACTTTAAGTACCTATATTACAAGTCATTACTTAAGGTGCAAATGTGCGATTAAACAAAAGTCAAAGACGCCTGGTCAGCGTGTCAGCGTTTTTTTCATAAGAGAAACTCTTGGTTTTTGCGATACTAATCACTTTGAGTGTGAGTATTTTTTGTGATAAAAGTCAAGTATTTTATTGCCTTTGGTCACTGCAGTAATATTATAAACAAAATTCTATTGCTTTTCATTCCCTTTTTGTTTTTATCCTAGATCTCATAAAGAGCTAGGTACGATCCTGCCAAGGGTGAAGGTTTTATTTGATTTTGGCGAAAAAATGTAATGTAAATTGAATAGGTATGCTTCTAGTTTCTATTGAACTATTTAAATGTTGCCCAAACCCCGAGAATGTAATGATTCTACTCTACGTAACTTTTATCGTCATGACGAGGTGTATCAGCAGTATTTTCGGATGTTTGCGTTGCATGATCCTGAGATTCTTGATTTGGATTGAATAGGGATTCTTCTGGGTGTTTGGTGTCCTGTTCTATATTTATACGACCATGTTGCGAATCCCTATCTCCATCAATGTGTCGTGATGAGCCCTCATTGAAATCATGAGTTGATTGTGTAGAATATAGTGACCCATAACTATAATCTTGATATATTTTTATTAATGTATGAATGTTTTCTGGAATATGTATTTGCTCCTTTTTAGTTTTAGGCATTTTTATCTTTTGTAAAATTTCAGATGAAAGAACATATTGTTCAAAAGCTAAACGATTTCTTGATAATGCGTAATAATTTTCTATAATTGGCCGATATTTTTCTCTCAAATCTTCATTTGTACACTTCTTCAACTAATAAGCAAATGAAATGGAAGTAGATATACATGAATAATAACATTGAAAAAACTGAATTTTTTTATTATCATATACTAGCAGATAAGTACCCATTTATCAACTATCATATCTTGGTTATTCGTTAATGATGATACATCCTATAAATGAATAAAAAATAAATCTTATATTCCAAGTAATGATGACATTGAAAAAAATTAAATATTTTTTTTATTATATAACGAATAAGTAAGTACCCATGGTTGAACGTCTTCATCTTGAACTTTCAGGGAGGTATCCTACAAGGGAATAGAAATTAAATTTAAAACACCAAATTATTAGTTGTGATATGTTTCTTGGTAATTGCTATTTGGGTAATTCTCCAGAAAGTGACAAATTTCGACATTATAAAAAGACCGCGCAAAGTGTTTATTTTTTTTTAATTTTCAGTGCGAATGGTTTAAGTACCTTCCCCTAAAATGTATTCCATCATTTGGACCAAGTCATGCATGATAAGGGAGGAGGTGGGGAGTCCTGAAAGTATAGTGAGCTACGACACTGAAAATTGCTGAAAATTCCACGTCGTGGCTGGCAGGAATGAGGCAAATTTTCGATTTATCTTGTGTTTCTTCCAATTATGACAAGCTGCCCGGGATGTTGTGATAATCTAGGACATCAGGTAAGTCCATTTAATTGCTAGAAAAAAATTGTGGTTTGTAAATATACAAGAATAAATTCTGGACTCTTGAAAATAGTTTCTACGATTATTAAAGGGGAGAAATCAACTGTTTTTCCTTATCCTTCTGTCTCAATATTCTTTCCACGTCGTGGGATTAATGAAATGTCTCTAACAGTTCATATCATTTCACATCATAAACAAAACATTTCATTAATTCCACGACGTGGAAAGAATATTGAGATAGAAGGATAAGGAAAAACAGTTGATTTCTCACTTTTGATAATTGTAGAAATTATTTTAAGATTGCAGAATTTGTTCTTATATAGTATATTTGCGAACCACAATTTTTTTTTGTTTTTCAGATGACCCGCCTACATTTGCCGCTGATTAAACCACCAACACGACGAGGAATTTGATAAGTGGAGAATGCGAAAATTTCACAGATATGAAGTACTACACAGAGCAAGTTTACTGGGATCCAAGATTTAAGATCAGCATAGTGTTCTGATAGCATAGCTGAAGCAGTGCAGCCACTTTTGAGCGCGAAGTATTGAACCAGTGCACCAGGAGGGTATAACAAAAAATACGGCACGACGTGGAAGAAAAACCTGGTGACACAAGTTTCAGGCCATTTAAATGGCTTCCTTAGGCATTATTTCTGGTAGTAGCTTGTACCCTGTAGCCATCTTATCAACATTGTGTACTTCATTTCCAAATAAATCGAGTTTTTTTTCACTAATTATTGAGTCAAATATAATTGTAAACGTACCTGGTGACAGACCACGACGTGGAAGATTTTGGTGTTTACTGAGCAGTATGTACTGAAAGGGAGGGGGGTTCATAGATGTTTTACAAATGGAAAAGTTCGGGGGATGGTACTACATCACATCGCAAAAAAAAATTAATATTTACCAATTTAAAATACAAAAAATATACTGGTGACTGAAATATGTCACTTTTTGGAGAATTACCCATTTCTTAATATCGAGAATCACTTATTTATAGTAAGAGCCAACGTTTTGAAGTATAAAAAAAAAAAAGTATGCAAACATGCTGCGTTATTGGTTGGGGAGAACTTATTCATATAATTCTGAAATAACTTATAACTTGAAACTGTAAGTTTATTTATACCTCTAATCAGTTTNTTAGAATTATTAAATCATAAATTTCTAATTCATTAAAAATTGTAAAAAAATAAAATAAAAAATAAAAAAAAATATATCAAATTTTTAATTTTAAACTAAGAAAACTTATATCTTATTCCTCTCAAAAACAAAAAAAAAAAGAAAACGAGACTTGAAAGATGTACTAATGTGAAAAAATCAAAGGTATAGGCCAACCAATTTGTTTGCATCACATGTTGCCTCAAATACACGTATAAGTTTGTAAAAAATATTTATTATTCATTCGCATTTTAGTGATATTTTTTTGGAACCATTATTAGTTTTAACCGTATTCCCCCTTCCCTCACTCCTAAACACGTAGGCTGTAACAGCTATGGTATTAAATTAGAAACTCAGCTAAAAATTTCATTCGTATGGACCAAGGTCACACTGATCTCCCCAACGTTATAATTTACCATATAATATCCGGGTAATAACTTCTGTAAAAACTCTCCTTCTTTATGCTGCACAGTTTTCATTATAAATTCGTCATCTTGCGTTAAATAAAATATAGAGCCGCTGGCTCCAGGATTACATAATTCTCGCAGAGGCGCGCTACAAAACGATATCTGTAATCACACGTAGCCGAGGAATTAGCATATCCATGATGATCCCACCGTATCCTCCAGGGCTCAAACTTACCAAAAAATCATCCGGTTGTATACCGAAAAGATCTCGAAAATACCGAAACGCAATGGGTGCGTACGTTTTGAAGGTAAATTCCGAATAATGATGGGCGGGCGTGTGATTGGACCCGTCGCTAGTGAACACCGTTGTCTCTACAGTCATGAAATCTTGCATCAGTAAATCACGCTCCGGCTTCGAAGCCAACCCGCCGACCGCGTGTTGTATACCGAGCTGAATGGAGCCCATGATTTGGCTCGTTTGAATCTACAGTTTTTATATCAAAATCAACCGACGTTAATCCCGTGTAAATGATAAGCGAGCTTGTTACAACCAACATATTAAAAAAACAAAGTACAGATGTAATAGCGTTCATTATAATACTTCGTCCCTTCACTCCGCTTCATCGTAGAGATAAGATATGTTATGATTATTCCTTCGTACATTTTATTCGTTGTAATTTGTTAGCGAAGGCGAGAAAAACAACATATTATCTTGTATACTCGGAAAATAAGTGTGAACAAGAGAACCGACCCTCGACAGATGTTATTCGCCATTACCTTCTTGTAAGTAATTTCTCCGCCAACACCGACCCGTCGATGACCCAATTTCTTCTCCTTTTCCGTTTTATTGCGTCTCTTCATAGTGCTCTGTAAAATAAAAAATACCCAACTTTATTCCGCCATTTTTATTCGAGCATTAATTGTTCAATTATTCAATCGACATAATTATTCGGCCTGAACCGATAACGATAACATTCCCGTATTCAGCTCGATTACATTCAAACATTGACATAATACAATATAAAATTATTGATAACATCGACCATTATACTCGCAGCTACGTCATCTAAAATCATTCAACTATGAGTCATTCCCATATCCGACCATAACGACCTACGAATAATTTATCCCGATACGCAACGGCTGGCGTCCGGGGATGCCCCATTTCCTCGCTATGTCCGGCGAAATCGCAACGAAAATGTATTTACATAGGTAAACGTAGCCGCAAATTTAACTAATTAACTAGTCGACGTAAACGAGAAATACAAGTTCCATAACGAACGTCGACTCAATCACAGCAACAGGTTTGTATTCGTTAACGATGCAAATAAAAACACGCTACGGTGTCCCCCAAAAGCCAATTTTTTCACGTTTTCAAGGTTGCGAATTAAATTAATCCGAATAGTTATTTCAGCTGCATTGTATATTAACTAGGTAAAACGCTTACCTCGGAAGCGCCCTTTTCGTCGTTTTGTTCGCTAGTGCCGTCCCAATCTGTAAACATAAAAAGGTCAATGTTAACGTTACGTTGGAAATTTTGCATCTTCAGTTCACTATGTTTCACTGATACCATTTACTTCGCAAATGACGAATGAATATTCATCATCGCTCTCGAGCTGTCAAAAACATTGATAAGATGAATAAACAAGCGTCATTTCATTTCACACTCTAAGCTTTCGAGTACATAAAATTACGAATACTTATGTCGCGATACTATAAGACGCCCACAATACCGTCGTTTTCTACAAATGATTTGAGTTCAACGCCATTAAATCATTCATCGATAATACAACTCGAGATACTTGAAATCGATTACCAATTTAATTACACGTGACTTCATTAAAATACATTTTACGAGGTAGTTCGAATGTCGAGGATGATAGAAAGCCAGTATTATAAAGGATGCACGAAGACTGGAAAACACCCACTCTATGATCTAGTTTTTAATACCCTAAAATAGAACATCGGAGAGCTGAAATTCTACACCCAAAGTATATGGAGTTCTTCGGCCGTTTAAATAATATCATAGGCATTACGTACTGCTATCGTCGTCTGCATCTCCTACACCTCTTGTTGAATTGGAAGGACTATTAAACGAAGTTCCAGCCACTTGTATTTCGTCGACTCCACCGGACGAAGTCATAGTGAACGTTTATATTACAATGTAATGTTAAAATAAATAATTAATACTTAGCGCATATTAGGAATACAATTTAAAATTACAATAATAATTTAAAAACAAAATTCTACATTACACTACAGAACGTACATCATAACAAAAAAATAATACAAAAGTGAATAAACACCTATTTTTCTTTTCTTTTTTGTTGTACTTCAATGTCCGAAATTATGCAATTTTCATTCGACATTCGAAAGCTGGAGTAGGTAATTGAATAGGTATTTCCACAGAGTTGATCGGAGAAAGAATAAAAAATGTATTTAATTTCTTCACTTTAATTACAATTAAAAATTATCAATAAGATTAAAGTTAATGTTTAACACATTAATTCACGTAGAACACGAGCGAGGAGCGTTTTATCAACCATTATTGATTATTGACTGGCTGAATCGTTTTTCCTCTGGTAACGATGCTAGCTAACGCGGTCCCAGACGTCACCGGAACGTTACGGGCTCGACCGGGTAGTCGCGAGTTGTTGTTAGGCGTGAAGGATGAAAGGTAGGTGTTCCAGATGTGGGACACCATATGCCTTAACACCCCCTCCCACGCATAACAACATAATTCAACCCGTGATCACAATTAATAACATAGAAATCAATTTCGAAAAATTATTTCATGTGTCATGTAATACACAAGAGGTCCTCTCTATCCGAAGAATAAAGTAGGTAGTACAGTTTTGATTTGAACGTCATCCAAAGAGTAGTTCAATTGTACACTAATAATAAACAGGACATAACTCAAATTGCAGTTTCTCTTTATTAAAGAACAAAGAAATAGAACAGCGAGTCATAAACTAGAAATTGTTTCTAGACGCATTTTTACAAGCTATCTAGATTATGAAATAACGCTAAATAAGAGTAATTGCATATAGAAGCTAACTAAAATAATAAAATAAGAGTAATTATATCTTCGGGTTAATAATCTTCTAATAATACGGGTTATCTCGACGTCTCGAGTTGATACGGATTCGTGAGTTTGTACAATTTGACAGTTATCCTCCTGCAACAAATTTGGTTTGCTGATGAGAATACAGTTTACCTTTACGAGAATTCACATTTTCGAGTATATACGTTTTATGATTTTTACAAGATGCAATTGCTATTGAACTTCTTAGTCTACATGATTGTAGACCTCAGTTACGTTTAATTTTTTTTTTTTTTTTTTTTTTTTTTTTTTTTTTATGAGCTACAAATTTTGTTTCTGAAAGAGCAGAACAAATCTTTGGCTAACGATTTCGTGAGGCAATCAGCGAGCTGATTTTTCGAGTCTACCTTTACGATTTTAAATATATTGTTACGAATATATTCTCTTTTCTTTAGATACTTGAGTTCGACGTGTTTGATTCGGCTATTACTTGTAGTGTCATAAGAAATGCTTATGGCTGCCGAGTTATCTTCGTATATAGGTATTGGGTACTGCATGATACTCAACGTTTCTTCTACGAGGCGAGCTAAGAAAAGTATTTCCTTGCTAGCATCGCAGATGGCCACAAACTCTGCCTCGCCAGAGCTCTCAGCTCGGACAGATTGCAGGCGTGAACCCCAGTGTACCACGTTTCCATGGTAACGGATTACAAAGCCGGTTGTTGATTTTCGTGTTCGAGGGTCACCAGCAAAATCCGAGTCAACGTAGGCGTCTAGCATATCCGAGGAATTGCTTTCGTTACTACTTTGATATTTTATGCCAGTGGTACTAGTTCCTTTTAGATACGCGAGTGTGCGTCTCAAAAGGTGCCAATGAATCGATTGCGGATCTGATTGCGCTCGTGCGAGAAAGTTCACCGCAAATGCTATATCAGGGCGAGTTTGAGTTGCTAGGTACTGAAGGGCACCAATTGCTTGTTTATACGAGCAGAAATTATCGTTGTTTTTGTCCGTTTTAATATGTTTGAGATCACAAATCGGAGTCATTGGGGTTTCAGCCAAGACATACGATTGACAACCAAACATATCAAGGACACCTTTTATGTATTGTGTTTGGTGTAATAATAATTCTTGGTTATTATTATTCCAGTCTAGTTGAAGCCCAAGAAATTTGAGTGGTTTTCCCAAATCCTTGATTTCAAAACGATTTCTGATACTAGTACATACGAGTTCGTGTTCGATTTTATCATTACCAGTAATAATCATGTCGTCAAGATGTACAATAATAATAACAAGGTTATTATTTTTGGTTTTTGTATATACGCATGGGTCACGTTCATTGCGAACCAAGCCCAGGGATACTAAGAAGTCGTTTAACATATTATTCCAACATTTAGGAGCCGTTTTGAACCCATATAAAGCTCGGTTTACGCGACCTACTTGCTTTTTCCTATCGCCTTTCGCTCCGGGAGGTAAGGTGATAAATTTCAAGCGATCAAGATCAGCGTACAAGAATGCGTTTTTCACGTCGTATTGGACACAGGTCCACTTTTTAGTGACAATAAGTGCGAACAGCCATCGTACACTACAGGTTTTTGGGGTAGGCGAGGTTGTATCCTTAGCGCTGTACACTTCAGGGTCACGACACCCCACAGCAACAATTCGAGCTTTCTTTCTACCATCGGTTTTGGTTGTAAAATCCCATTTGGTGGGTATGACTACCATGGATTTTTCCCTAGGTACCAATGTCCAGGTATTGCGAGAGGACATTGTATCGAGCTCATCAGCAATAGCTGGGGCCCAATCTTTAGCTAGTTTTGGCGAGGTTGCAAGGTTATAGGTCATAGGAGTGTCCTGCAACCCAATATCTTTAAATGACTCAATGTAACACTGATTAACTTGAATGGGTGAATCATCATCCCAATTCAGATCAATATCAATTTCGTCATAGTCCGATTCGAGATTACTAGTAGTTACCAGTTCTAGCTGAGTGTTTTCTATAGGAGGCACATTTATTAGAGTAGGGGACATAGGTATAGGTGGTGCATTTGACGTAGAAGGAGTAGGAGTAGACAGAGGGTTTACTGTAGGTGTATTTGACGTTTCAGTTGTACCTTCATCTTTGATTTCAAACATTTCGTTAATAGATGGCAAAAAATCTGTTTTGTACAGTTTTTGTTCATCCACACTTACATTACAAGATGTAATAGTTTTCTTAGTAGTAGGATCAAATAGGATGTATCCAGTATTTGTATAACCTACTAAGTAAAACGTATTACTGCGAGTTTGTAGTTTCTTTCCCCTGGGTACCTGTTCATTGAGAACTTGCGCTCGAGAACCAAATACTTTGAGATAAGAAACATCGGGTGGTTTCGAGTACAACATTTCATAAGGTGTTATGAAATCTATTCGAGAATGTGGAGTACGGTTATAGATATACGTAGCTGCTTGAAAAGCGAGCCCCCACATATTAGCAGGAAAACCAGCTTCAAACAATAGTGCTCGAGCGCGTTCCTGTATCGTGCGATTAACCCTTTCAACAAGACCGTTATGTTCGTGGCAGTTTGGTTCGGACGTTTCACGTTCAGCACCATACTTTTCAAGAATTTCGTCAACGTGTTCGTTTACAAATTCTGTCCCGTTATCACACCGAAGGATAGAAAATTGGCCTGGGCCAGGATAACAAGCTTGTAGGAAACGAAAGGCTTCGCTGAGGCAAGGGCAAACATCAGTGTACGATTTTGTTTTGGTTAAAAAGATTTGTAGAAATCTTGTGTAATCATCAATAACACACATTACGTATGTATTACATTTTTCAAATGTTACCGGAGTCACTGGGCCCATTAGGTCAACGTGTATGATTTGGCAGGGCCGAGAGGCACCCTCACGGTCCTTATTGAATGATTTCTTATGTAGTTTTGCTTTACAGCAAATTTCACAAGTAGTGAGTACTGTGGCAGTGATGAGATCTTTCACACCAACAGTTACCTTTTTAAGTTTGTTGATAACAGGTGGTGAAATGTGGCCCATACGTCGGTGCCACAACTCCCCCTCCTGTTCCAACACCGATCGTTGTATAGGGCTTAATTTTCTGCAATGCGTGTTTCTTTCCTTTTTACATTAAGGTTGTTTACATTATTCTCAGAATTAGTAATCATTACAAATAAATCGTCATCAAACTGCTCGTGTGTCAAATCCAAAGAATTAAACAAATCTACGTTAGAATTATCAATCGTCTTAATGTTTGTGCGGTACATGCCGTTAATTTCAAGAATAGTAGCAATTTTACGTTTCAGTTTTCTACATAAAATATATCCAGATTTTACGTTAACAGTTAATGAGCAGTGAAATTTTGAATTAAATTTAGCTATACTGATAATAGTATATTGGGAGTTTGGTACATATTGTACCCCAGGCAAATATAATATGGTTCGAATTTTACCAAAAGTAAATAAAATTGGTAGTACTCCTTCGCCAAGAGCGGGAACAATACCACCCATGGAATGCACATTTTTAGGTATATCATACTCTATATAATCTAATAGATAACTACTATTTCCGGTTAAACTAGAGTTCGCGCAAGTATCGAGATAGATTGACACGTTATTTACAAAGTATTCAGATTTTACACAAAATTTACCTGATTTCTTACAGGTGGCACGTTCGTGACCATATGCAAAACATTTAAAGCACAGACGTCCAGGGTTTGGGCAAGCTTCAGTTTTATGGAAATACTCTGAGCATTTTTTGCATTGGTTCCGCTTTTTCTCCTCCGCAGACATGGTTTTCAATTTGGCCAGTTGAGCCTCTGTGTATTTTTCATGTAACGGCTTGCTCATTTTACTAGTTCCGGAATTGGTAATAGTATGTTTTGGTTTGTCGGGATCACTTTTCAGCTTCTTTGTGTGACCGGTAGATTCATCGAGTTTTCTTTTATAAGAAGTTGTGGTAGTTAGGCCTCTAGCTATTTTTAAAAAGAGCTCTTGATGTAGTCCAAGGTTGTGGTTTCTTCCGGTAGCGCTAAAATTGTTGAATAGAATGGGAAGAACGGTGATTTTGCTTCTTTTATGCCATCTATTCTTGCCAGGAAGTTACTATTTACGTATTTATCAGGGAATGTAACGCCGATATCTTTATAATCATCGAATAGGCGATCGAAGTCTGCTATAAATCTATCGCCGTCAAAGCCGGGTTTAAAACGAATAAGGAATGATCGATCATGTAGAGAGACATAGTCACTGGTCTCATTATCACCAAAAAATTTCGTTAACTTTTCAAAAGTTTCAAACGCGGTGTATATATTGTTAATGCGTTTACCGATATTTGTCGAAACTGACGCGCGAATATATTGAATGCATTGGGCATCGAGCATTACTCGCCGCTGAGGTGAGATGTTGATTTCCATGCCGCATACCGACTGTATGAACGGCAGCAAATTAGCCGCACGAAGCTCCAGCTCTACCATGTTTTTCCAAACTTTGAAATTTGATGGGCCTTTGAGCAATTCATGGCTTTGGAAAGTGCGTACGACGAAATGTGGCGTTATATATTGTTTATCTATGTCGACCCACTCTGCAGGTGTGGGCTGCACTTGTTCTGCATTTTGGCCATTTTGCCGTGTATTTCGCGACATGTTTGAGGTTGAGATTGAAATATCAAAAAGTAAATCTTACGCGTTCGTTGTTAACTACCAATAATCAAGAAAAAAAACAATAGGTTCTAAAAAAAATAATGGTTGAAGTTAATGTTTAACACATTAATTCACGTAGAACACGAGCGAGGAGCGTTTTATCAACCATTATTGATTATTGACTGGCTGAATCGTTTTTCCTCTGGTAACGATGCTAGCTAACGCGGTCCCAGACGTCACCGGAACGTTACGGGGCTCGACCGGGTAGTCGCGAGTTGTTGTTAGGCGTGAAGGATGAAAGGTAGGTGTTCCAGATGTGGGACACCATATGCCTTAACAATTAATTTCGCTTTTTATTTTAACTATAAACCACTTTAAATAATTAAGGTCTGATTGACAGCACCAGTTCGCACTAAATAATGAAAAACAATGAAATCTAAATCGATTCATGGTCGTATAGCTAGTTTTTTCGCTTGTATTCTGACAACAATGCGAACATTTTAAAACGCGATGGTCGATGAACTATTTACCTTGCATCACACAACAAGTTATTTCCCGAAAATTTTCAAACCATCAATGATCAAGTACAACTACCAAGATTTCATGAAAAATAATAAATATTATAATTATTCATTAATTTATAATCCTGGAGTATTTTTCAACTCATCATTCTGTTCACAAATTGAATCGTCAAATTTCATCAAGCATTACTGAGATACTCTTATAAAAATAATCATGTCGAGTAGCAGAGTAAGTGTTTCATATTTTACATGCGATAATTCAATACCTTATTCTCAAGTTGAAAAAACATCATTTACTTTTCTCAGAGTATCGATTCTAAAAGAGAGGAATTTCGTAAATACTTGGAAACCGCAGGCGTCATGGATACATTCACACGAATCATGACAATGATCTATGAAAATGAAGACAAACCGGCAGATCCTTTGCAGTATCCTTTTATGAATTTTACGTTTATAGCGCCATAATGAATAATTACATTTGAAAAAAGTTGATTCTTGACCAAATGTTTAGATTTGTTCGAGAACAATTCGTGAAAAATTCCGCCATAACGTTAGAATTACAATTGGTTCAAAAGTATTTGGAAAGTGCGAAAGAAAAAATCACCTTATTGGAAACCGAAAATGAAAAATTAAAAAAAGAACTCGAAAACTGCAAAGCTAATATGTATCCTCAATTACGAAACTCTGCTGAAGATTGAATAACGTTATGCATAGAATTAATGTTCATGTTGTAATATAAATATTATGCGCTTGTATTGTACTCGTATTGTTTAGTTTGTCCAAATTTCTATACTGAAATGAAGTTCGGGTTTCTTGATCAGATATAATAGATGAAAAATAAACCCAATTTATTATAAAAAATGTTTACATTCCCTACAAAAATAATCTTCACTTCGACAATTTCGAGTATCTGAATATTTCAAGATTTAGGTACAGATTTATAATATTGATACTTTGGCCGGAATTCAATAAATGTCGAAAAATGATGTCAAATTTAAGAACAAATTTGAACAAAATTTATTGCTTTTACGCAGTTAATTCAACATCTTGTGACCTGAAACATCATTTAACATTATATTTTTAGGAAAATGTAATCTAATATGCGCCTAAAATCGAAGACATTTTTCAACAATAACTCAAGTAAGAGTTAAGTACAGGTGCAGGCTATAAACCTGGCGCTTAGTCAGCCAATAATTTTTTAAATAATTATAATTTTTGAAATTGACTTTACTGCTGTTTGCAGAACATTACCGGTTAAATTAATAGTGTAATCTACACTCTAGAAAAAAAAAATATATATATTATTACTAATTTACATTAATGAAGAAACTGAAAAAAAAATTAAGCTTTTAATTTGCGAGAGAAGTTAAATTATCGATACCAAATTTTTACACTCAGCCCAATAAATACATAATTATGAATAATTACTATACCAGAATACTTTATTTTACTGAATCCAAACTAGTATAGAAAAAGTAACCTGTAAAATAAGTAAGGAGAAACATTATCTGTATGCATTACCACAATGATATAGTTTATGACTACAAGCATAATTTATGGGAAAGGAAACTCCAGAACAAATAAGTTTCATCCATAATACAAAGAATCCTCTAATAAGGGATCCATGATACGTATATTAAAACTGTTGTGCTGGATTTTGTGAGAAAATATTTTGATCGTACACTCGTATTTGAACTCATGTATATTACTGTCTAACCTTTCCTCTCTTGGAATTTTCGTTTCTTATTTCTGAAAATTAACATCAAGCGAATATTTGAAAAAACTTCTGCATCAACAGACAAAAATACGAAATTCATCACTAATACTCACGTTGATTTTAACCCAAAACTCAGAAAACATTCATTCGAAGAAGAATTCAAAATATTATTTTCTTCAATTAAACGTAATTTTTCCAACAAACTAAGATAATATTCGTGAAGCTTCTCTACCTCTGTTTCACGGTATTTCTCAATAATTTAGGAAAACTTCCAATAGGATCTTTGCTCTTCTCTTTCCAGCTCAAAATATGGTTACTAACTATCGATTTGATGAGATATGACTCAAGTACTTGTAGATTATGAAGTAGATCTAACAAATGCTGGAAACTGACAACAATAATACTGACATTATCAATATGTTTTGAAATCATTTTGGAATCATTGAAAGTGCTATAAGTTTGGGTAGAATTTTCCATAGGTATCACTGGATTATCTTTCAAACTAGTTTCTACTTTATTTGTCATTTTGTGGATCTGCAAAGTAAGAATTACGAGACACTCAAAAAAATAAATAATATAGCGAAAATATCTAGAGTAGACTTCAACATTACTTACCTACGTCACAATAAATCGAATATTATTTCATTACTTCGTCTCTATTTCAAACTTCAAATGAAAATTTTGAAAAATGGAAATTCAAAATTCAAATTCAAAAATAATAAATTCTTTGATAAAAACTTCATATTCAATGTTCACTAGGTTGAGAACTATGAATGAAAACAACTCTTTAGAAAGCGGACAATCTGATTGGCGTTCAGAAATTAGACGTCACTTGAAGAGTTCGAAACACTCGACCATTAGGTCAATTGGGCGAAGGGAGATGGTATGCAGCTGGAATGAAATTGTTGAATTTTGAAAAGTTGAGAAAAGAGAACTACTGAATACCTATAAAAATGTGATTCTGTAATCATTTTTTAGAAAAATGTGAGAAACAATTGATCAAAAATTAGTTGATAGATTAAACATTTTTTTTACTATTATTAATCAACCTAAAAATTTTAATATTCTTGTAGGGATAGGAATAATTATAGTAGCTGGTATAAGATATAGTTGTGTATCAATATCTAAATCAATAGTAATTAGTACATATGTGATGGGCTCAGACAATACATCCTGGAATTTCAATTGAAATTAAAATTACAGCATAAATTGCATTCATTTTTCTAAAAATTTCAACTTTTCCTATTTCTTGATTTATGATTTGTGATACGGCTGTCTAAGAAAATTCTATTTCCACTTAAACTAAATTAAACACATGCAATTATTGATACTCATAAAAAGTGAAATCTAAGCGAAATCAAAAATGTCAAAAGAAAATAAGTAATGAAACTACCAATACCGACGTAGCTACGAAAATAAACGCGAGTTAATTTGATTCTTTAACATGACACCACGAACGAAGATTTTCATCCACTGCTTCTCCTCAATTCTGTTTCAAAATTTGAGAAAACTGTTATTCTGATGTTAATCAAACAATCTGTACTTCAAAATTAGGACGTACCACCTGGGTCCATGGAAAGTTTGGTAAATTGTGATAATTCTGATAAAATTGGTAAAGGCAAATTTTGCGATGAAATATAAAGAGAAATATAAAAAAAGTCCGGATTACCTTTTTTTAAATTTTATTACAAAATAAATTCTATTTAATTAATATATTATAATAATTTGATATACGTATTTATTCACCAATTAAAAAAAAATTGAAAATAATTTTTCTATTACCTAATTATCATTTTTATGATAATTATACTAATTTTAAAAGATTATTTTTTCAGCATTGAATTTAATCATTAAAACAAAGTATAAGTGATGTCAAGCGACACAAAATAATAGGATTTAAAAAAAAAATACAATTTTTTTATTTCAATTGAATGAGAATATTCTGCATAATTTAAAATTTTCGATATCAAGTATATCATTTTTTTTTAATTATAAAGTCCTTTGGTACGTTTCTGTTCAAGATCCCCTAATTCTATCATATATTTTAAAATTGCGAAAAATCACACAAGCTTCCTCCAATCCCATTAAGGTTGGGAATTCATGGAATCACAACACATTAGAATTAGATCCATTTCCGTCACTCCAGGCTTCTACCAAACCCATGTTTAGTAACCCTGTCACTCGAGAAACTGGTTTCAGCACGTTTACTATTCTCAAGACCGTACATTTCTTCTTTCACCAACTGGAACATGGTGGGAGAAATTCCGTGATATCTTCCATCCTCACTCTGGATAATGATAACCTTTTTTCATTATATTTCTTTACGCTATAGTCGTCAAAATAATTCTATAATTGTTAAAATTATTCTTCATTTATATTCAACAAGTTTCCAACACAATTATATATGAATTTTAATGTCATATCTCGCAATACTGAATTGATAGAGATGTTGAAAACATTACTTTTCGAAAAACTATGTAAGTAAATGATAAATATTTCCTATACCATATGTAAACGTACAATACTAGTTCTATAATCACGTTGTAAATTATTTTCTAGGATTTTTTCCACATGCTTTTGGGTGCTCGTATTACTTACCTGTATCGCTAGCGAGTATGTTGAACCAGGCCCCAAGTACCCTTGCCCCAAAAACCGAATATTTCTTCATCCTTGTTCCTGCCTCAACGGAAATGATATCGGAATTACAGTACGATGTGAAAATTCAAATCTCGCGTCACTCGCCATTGGACTATCGAATCTCGCATCTGTACGATTACCTATTGAACACTTGACTATTTTTTCCTGCAATATATGTATGTATGATAGGATTTTTTTCTCCGCTAACATTTTTTTGAAGAATTAAATTTCTTGTTTTTAATTATATAGCTCATATCTATGGTGATCTGTTTTATTCTTTGAGCGTGAAAACGTTGTTGCTGAAGAAGGTCCCTTTGAACGAACTACATAAAGATATTTTCTTGGGTGTTGGTAAATCACTAAGAGAATTGAATTTCGTGGATACTGCTCTGCAAAAAATACCAAATGCTTCTTTCGTGGTAAGATATATATTATCATCATTGTTACGTGTTCCAATTATTATTATTTTTTTAAATTTAAAATATTAATTTAAATTACTGTTTTCCATTTTCGATGTCAATCATTTTTTTTTAACAGAACATTCCAGATTTAAAAGCACTCAACATCGATAACCACTCAATCGAATCACTATCCAGTGACTCACTTCCAAGTACGCTGCAGAACAGTTTGGAAAAACTATCTATCACCAATGGCGCCATATATGGACTCAATCAAGATACTTTTCAGCCTTTAAAAAAATTAAAATATTTGGATTTACACGGTAACAATGTATCCGTCTTACAACGAAATCAATTCAAAGGATTAAAGAACTCGAATACTTAGATCTGTCATTCAACACGATCAAAAAAATCGATAACTCGCATTTCACCGATTTAACCAAACTAACGCACATGAATTTATCCCACAACGAATTAACCGATGTACCTAGGTGAGTCCATTGCAACCATCGCGCATTACCAAAATTATTTATAATTTTATTAAAGCGTTCAATATCTCGTAGAGGAAGTTTCGCTCGTAACAGCGTGCTACGTGTGTTGAACCTGAGTCACAATAAATTACGTAAAGTAGATGGCAACATGTTCAAAGGGCTGAGGCTGCTTCGACGATTATTGCTCAATGATAACGAAATCACTCAAGTCGAACGGGGAACTTTCGAAAGTATCTCTCGTATAGGTACCATCGACCTATCCGGTAATAAACTCCTCAAGATTGACTACCAGATGTTTAACGATTTACGATACGTTGAGGTAGGTCGAATATTGATTCCAACCTATTTGTAAATTATTAACGCTAATTCCGGCTATTTCTTCCAGTCCATCGATGTGTCCAGAAATATGGTCACAAAAATCGAAAAATTAGCTTTCAAAGCGTTATACCTAGTCAGCATAAATTTATCGCATAATCAAATCTCCACCGTTGAACGAGGAGCTTTCGATAATTGCGCCAATATTACGAATTTAGATTTATCTTACAATTTGATCAGTAATTTCGAAAGATACGCCTTCGATGAAATCACGTACGCTACCGAATTTCATCTGGAGTTTAATAATTTAACGGATCTGTCGCAGGTACTGTAGTAAAAAAAATTCGAACACCGACAATACAAGTAATTACCATTGAAACAAATATTATTTCACATTTCAGGTACCCTTGGCAAACATGACAGGTTTAAAATTGCTCAACGTATCATTCAATCAAATCACAACCATACCAAAGAACACATTTCCTAAATTATACGAACTACATACCATAGACTTGAGTAACAATTTAATCAACAAAATAGCCCCTGAATGCTTCCAAGTTTTATTCGGGCTGCGTTACTTGAATTTAAGTCAAAATCAATTGAATGAAATAACCTCCAGAACTTTCGGCAAAGTACCCACTCTACTCGAATTGACATTAAAAGACAATCAAATCGATAACATAAAAAAAGACGCCTTCACGTATTTAATCTCGCTTCAAACTTTGGATATCAGTAATAACGCAATCGAAGAGATATTTCAACTTTCCAATACATTACTATATCTCAATCTGAGTAGCAACTATATAACAAATATTCCACCCGGCAAAGTTTGGCCAAGCATGAATACCTTGGTATCTCTGGACTTGAGTAACAACCTTATCGGTGACTCTCTGCAGAAACAATCCTTTTCCAATTTATTAGCGTTACAAAAGTTGAGCCTGGCTTACAATAACATCACAGAACCGCCGATCGAGAGCTTGGAAGATTTAACATCGTTGAGATATCTCAGCATGAAGGTAAGAACAGAAATTATGTATTCGACAAATAGAGCTGCGGTGACCCAGCCTGAGGTTATGAGGAGTGGTCTTCCGAAATAATCAGAGCTCTTACTTCTTACTGTCACGAGCAAAACATTTATTTTCTTCAACAAATTAGTATTCTGTATGTAAATTTGTTGGAAAAATTTAATTTTAAAATTATGCGGGCGATCAAGAAATGTAATAATTTATAAAAAAGTCATTTTCAAGAGGCTCCTGGGTCCACCCTTTATTCATCACGCTTGGAACTGGGGACTTCTGATTTCACAACAAACATTTTCTGCCTAACAAAGTCAGAAATTAATTTACCTGACTATTTTTCTTGAAAATAGTATGTAACATTACTTTTTCAAGTTGAAATTTTTTGGTGTTCAATGTTTACTTGCGGCCACAACGAACATTTTTAGAATTAGCATCGTTGAAAAGTTGAAAAACAAATAAAAAACGTAAGCAGCCATGCCGCATTACTGGAGCTGAGTTTTTAACTGGAGCTTGTTTTGATTTACTAATAACCTTGCTTAACCATTCATGACTACAGGCCACACCCAATACCAAGTCTGAAAACCCCTACCCTATCCTTTCCAAAAACACTTAAGAAGTTGAATTTGGCACAAATGTAGTATTTCTTGCCATGAAATAATCATGTGAACACATATTTCTCAAATTATAACTATTTGAGGGTCCTCAAATTATCTTCAAATCATGATAATCCGCCATTTTGGATCCATTTTGACTCAAAATTTAAGTGGTTATATTCTGGTCACAAACTAATCCTACACACAAAGTTTGACCATTCTAGGCCGATTTGGTGATGAGATATGGAAGATTCATGAAATTTCCTGCAGCAATTTCCCCTCCAAAAGCCGTTTTTTGCTCTAACTCCCCTCCAAAATCACTGAGGAAGCTAAAATCAAAATACGTTTGTCACTTGGGCTCATTTTATCATATGACACAGCAATAAAAAATTTTCGACCCCTCCTGTACCCCCACCACTATTTTAGGTTGGTAACCCCTTCCCCCTCCAACATCATGTATGGAAGTGAATTCGGGATATAGTATACAACTTATCCCCAATAACCATATGAATTCATATTAATTACATTTTTACCAACTTGAGGCTCCTCAAGCTCTACTCAAAATTTTGATAATCCGCCATTTTGATCCAAATTCAAGAGGTCATATTGTGGTCACCAACTAACCTCACACACAAAATTTGACCTCTTTAACTTGATTTGGTGGGGAGATATGGAAGATTCAAGAAATTTCATGACTCAAAACTTCCTCAAAAAGCCGTTTTTTGATCTAACTCCTCTCAATATGCACTTAAGAAGCTGAAATTTGGATATGTTAGTATCCGTGACTCACTCTTTCATATGAAATCAAAAACGAAAAATTTGAGCTATTTGCCTCTTCTCCAGCCCCCTCAAAATTTGAGTGATCCGCCATTTTGAAAGTTTTCGAAAAAACAAAAAAAACTTTGCGCATTTTCAAGAAGAGTTTATCCCCAAATTTTGAGCGAATTTTATGAATACTCGCCGGCGCTACGCGTGGGGGAAAAAAAATATATATACCAAAAAGTTGGACATTTGCCAGATGATTACAAATGGTCTGAAACGCAAAGATTTGAAGACCCACCCTCCCCCGACCTTCCCTTCCCAAATCAGGTAGGCTGTAATAGCTATCATTTTGTTAAAAACTCAGCTAATTATCATCTTTATAAAAAAGTAGCACCCTTCTTCTCCATTAATAGGAAGGTAGAGAATTCGAATAAAATGCTCACTAAACTACAAGGCAGGAAATTTATTGCAGCCACTTTGTTTGATATGTTATAAGGCTTTTAATTTTATTTTCCACTTTATTAAAGAGGAATAAATTGTTCTCATTTCATTTTACTTTTTAAATCGAGTTTCTCATTTCATTCAAGTCGTTTTAATTCGAAAAAGAAGAGAGGTCATTATAATGGAAAATACGATAAGAAAAATTCAACTTGGGGGACGTAACGTGAATTAAGTTCAATGAAGCAAAGGTATGCTTTCGGTAACTATTAACTATACTAATGGAACATTCAACTAAGAAATGTGGATTTGGGCTCAATCTAAACTCGGATGATGAGTATCAACTTAAAAGGGACTTTTTTGATTTATTCTGTATTTTTAACGCATAAAATTACAAGTAAACTCCATCCTTCCTATAATTGCCCGTGAAGATATGACCACGTAATTATGTCGAGTAATGCAATGAGCGAAGTTTATTATAATCACGAAAAATTCATTTTCACAGGGCAACTACTTAACCAAACTAGCAAGATCAGCTTTCGGAAATCTACCGGTAGTTTTTGAACTTGATTTGGCCGATAATCAAATCGCGCAAATCGAAGATATGGGTTTTGTCGGAATGTTACAACTCAGAGAATTGAATCTACAAAATAATAAACTCTCTTTTATTCCAAACGGCGCTTTCAAAGGTTCGCCACACATATGATTAAAAAATCGAATAAATTTTCGCCATTTCAAAACGACATGAATTCTTTCAGGTTTAGTAGCTTTGGAGTATTTAGACTTATCGCAAAACGCTTTAGAATCGATTGATAATAAAACCATGAGCATTATCGAGGACTGCCGATCATTAAGAACTGTAAGTTATAATTTTATTTATAGACTGATAATCGTCGTAAATATCCTAACAGTCAATTGTCTTACATCGTTGTATAGTTGAACGTCAGTCATAATCAACTATCGTTCTTGACTCGTAACTCATTTCCCACGCAAGAAACCCTAAGATCAGTGGATATCAGTTTTAATCAAATACCAGTATTGACTACTGATTTCACTCATTCGTTGAAAAAAATCGTGTATTTGAATCTCAGCCATAATGTCATCAATGAAATTCGAGAAGGTATCAAAATACTCAGGGTTACCCTACTACACTTACATATTACACAGATATCTATTTCTTACAATTATTTACAGGTGTCATCGAAAATCTTACCTCCATAGTATCGCTAGATTTATCGTACAATGAAATTCCAACTATAGCTCACAGCAGTCGTTTCAGTTTACCTAAAAATTTAACATATTTTAAGTTATCAAATAATTTCTTAACCAAGTTACCAGTACCAGCGATAGTCAAACAAAAACATAAACTCAAAGTGTTAGATGTTAGGAATAACCAGTTACCTATGTTTTCGCCCGAGCTGATGAAACTCGTTGAAAATGGTACCACGATTTTGCTTCAAGGTAAATCTAACATATTTTTTTCATCTGATCGATGTGATTTTGATTGTAAACGATCCGTTATTTGCAGGAAATCCCATTTTATGTAACTGCAATTTACGCCCGCTTCAAAGATGGATTTCATCGCAACTTCGAGTAGCTGATGAATGGAAAACATTTGCTTGTATTGATTTCGAAGAATCTACCAACAAAATTATTTACGGATTACCAGAAGACCAAATGCCTTGCGATACATCGACGTCTTTACACAATAACGATTTTGAACTTACGCCGGATGTGAAATTTCGAGAAATTACCAGGTATTTTATACATTTTAATGATCACAATGAAAACGTGAACTGCGCATTCATCAATAAGAAAGATATAAGTATATATTGCAAGCACCCACAGTCACGTTACGTTAGACAGATATTGCAGTCCACCTGATTTGGAAAGGGATAGGGAGATTAGGATCTTCAAATCTTTGTTCTTCTGACTATTAATAATCATCAGGCAAATGTCTAACTTTTTGGTATGCATACATACCATGGGTCCGGTTGAATCCCACACAGGCAGAGTGCCAAATTCCCTTTCAATCAGCAATCAACTAGATATAACATGTTGGTAACACTGATTGTTATTTCCACAACCAATCGCAATGCATTTACAGTCAGTGATGTGATATGAAAGTATTTTGAAGCACTATAAAAGGGAATTTGCTGCTGCTTAAAATTTCACGAAACTCTTTGAAAGTGCAAAAAAGATGATATTTGTTTTTTTTTATACAATTCAAAATGGCGATTTTGAAGTGTTGTTGGTGCAATCAAGCAACCTGTAATTTGATCTGTTTATTTCTCCTGTCATCACTTTTTTCCAAATCAAGTATAAGGTTTAATAGGCTAATTTCCATTAAAAACTCATTTGCAGAATATAAATTTGATATATACTTTCAATTGACACAAATGATTTTAAAACGCAATGAACAATTTTACAATTTCCTAGTCAACCTACACACTTCAAATGCGTGAGGTTTCATCTGATGAATAATTTTCTTTTTTCGTCACAGAACTAAAGATGGTACTCTCATTATATCTTGGTACGTTCTGAAAAACAAGGAAGATATTGCCAATTTCTTTTTGGAAATTCTCAACAAAACAAATCCTCAAGAAGTATACTACAAGAAAAATCTACTTTACTACGCCAGAAACGAAATCGTTAAACCACGATTCACTATTACGGTAATAATCACCAGCATAATTCTTTGAAAAAAGTTATTACTTGAAAAAATTTGAAGAGATCAATGTATTAATTTCGTCAAACTTCATTTTCAGCACGAGGCAGAAATCTGCATAACTGCTGCAACAAGCGATGGTACATTGAGACCGAGAGTTCCGAGTCAATGTCAAAATTTAGCAACTGTGTTACCATATGTTTCTAATGACTGTATTATATCTAGACCAGAGTCAACTTTGGTTGTATTTTTGTACTTCCTACTATACCGTATTTTTATGTGAAAATAAATCATTTTTATATTGTTATTTTTCAATCAGTCAAACATATTGAATTTTCGTAACGGTCATCAGTTCATCACTCGTAAATTTAAATAACGTGTGTCCTCCTATTGTGATCTGATTTCGAGATAGAAATTTCAAAAAATTATACCAATGAAAAATGTGTATAGAAATGATTTTACACCTACGCCTGAAAATGATAGGATTTTATGCAGAATATAATTATAAAATACTGTTCGCTGATTGGCTAAAAATTGAGAGAAAAAAAAGACGAAGAACCTTAGTTGCACGCAGCAAAAACCTAAAAATGGTTCCCCGTTCACGATTCGTATAAGAATTGAATACTAGGGTGGAACGAATTTTGGTTTTTTTCGAAAATCGATGACCCTTAAGCAAAAAAAGTTGTCAAATGGTCCTAAAAGAATGCTAAAAAAATTCCAACCTTCTAGGTTAATATTTACCTTCCCCATATTGGGATCAAAGTTTTGAAATTTTGATGTTTTATTCGTTATTTTGAAAAAATTATTTCTATGCCAAATAATTTTGGTTTCGAGATATTATTTTTGTATTGTCATCCTAAAATCATAAAAAAATTATTCATACAATTTTTTTCAATTTTTAGGGGTTCTAAAAATATTTTTATAGTTCGCTATATTCGTTGAATTTCGCCCTTTTTCGTCTTATACACATAATTATGATAAAATTACAAATAAATGGTACAACTACTGATTCAGTGATTGGTATCGCTTAAACTAAATCGGAGGTCACATTTATCAACTGTTCTCTTCCTCAGGGGTTCCCAAAATATATCATATAACATAAAAATCATGTAGATGTGTATCTTTCATCTTTAATCTATTTGTTAATTAATAAATT